>VWPU01016226.1:0-14628 GCA_013398955.1 Callaeas wilsoni
TTTTCCTTCATTCTTCTGTATTTCATTTTCTTTCCAACTGCCTTTCTCCTATTTGCTTTTTCTCTGGCTGGTTTATATTACCAGCTAAAATGCTCTGCTTTTTTTTTCCAATCTGGGCCTGAAAAATGCATCACTAAAAAGCTCCCTTGCCTTTGCACAAATACAAGAGAATCTAGAAGTCTGAATGCCATTAGTGACAGCTGGACAGTCAGTCTGCAGCTCATCGAGAAGGAGTTGAGCTGTGGAGGACATGACTGGACCTCAGGCTGGTCTCCGCTTGTAGTCATTTTTTAACCCCACATGACTGAAAAACCACTGCTTCATTTTTGTATCTGCTGCAATCTCCATTTTTTTAAAAGCCAGTCTTTACTTATTCACCCGGAGTGATTAGTAGGGGTCAGGTTCCCTTATCTTCCATCCTCCCTTCTGAAAGGCACAGCAAATGAACCTAAGAAATGGGTTATTGGCTCATATATACTGAGAAAATTACCGAAGGATAACACAGGTGTCAAGCCACTAGTGTTCTCCCAATCACCTCAGCCCAGAATGGAATTAGGTTGTGGGTGGTCTGGCAAGTCTCTTCTGAACCCAGCAACTGCTACCCTACACTGCTGTTCGTGTGCTCCAGTGCTATGTCTTTACAGCAAACTGCAAATTTCAAAAGTGTAAAAACTTTGACAACTAGGAAATGGTTCTTGAACTGACACATATGTTCTAATTCTTGATCTGTAGTGATTGTTAGAGCATGCCCTGTATGTATTAGTACTAATGAAAAGGTGTTGTCTCAAGGCAAAGATTTTTCCAACAATTGGCTTCACAGCATTAACCACATTTTGTACCCTCCTAAACTTCTTCAATTAAATGTATTTACTTTAAATCTGTTTCTATTTCTTCTTATAATTTATTATGAAAAATGATCGTTTAGAGCACACAGTATGCATAGTTACCGCTTTTCATACTTCTTTATTTTAGCCCAAGCCAACAAATCTTTTCTATTTGCTGACAGATGACATTCCTAACACAGTGTCATTTTGAGACAGGAACATCAAAACTGATTACAGCTTTTCACATGAGGAATTCTCTGTATATCCTGCTATATACAGAAGGGATATTTTTACAGAAACATTCATAAATAATTATAAATTTTTTCCTTCCTGAGTTAACTTAATGCCCAAGACTGGTGAAAAGTTGTAGAACTATTTTTCCAGTTTGATTTTATAAAGATATTTCTTCTAAACAGTGACAGCATCTGAAAATATGTATCAAACTATTTTTGATTTTTTTTCCTTTACCCTTTTTAACACATTTTAATGTTATTTGAGAATAATTCTTTCAGCATGCCTTCTTTTACCTCCATCTCTTCTCAACTCATCTAACTTCACTGGGTCTCCCTGAGTTGCTTCACAGCTTTCTTTGATTTTGCCTAACTAATAAAGCTGTGTATTATCTGTAAAATCTGTTTTCTCATTTATCGCATATTTTTATCCAGTGATAAATAAATCTATTGAGCAACATCACTTCTAGTGTGCCACAAAAGAGCTTCTCCAATGCTAAAAACAATCCAGGAATCATTGCTTTGCAATCTCTTAGCCAATTTCTTATCCAGGCCAGTCATACACCTCTAATCCTGTGTGCAGTTAGTTTCCAGAATATAATCTTAACAGAGATTTTGTCAAAGGCTTTTGAGTCAATAATTATAGCAGGCAGTGATCCATTGTCCACAGTTTGGAGGCTTCAAAAACAATGATCCATGACTGTAAAGGTATGTTTCTTCTCTCAAACATGGATGATTTAGAAACATGGATAATTTAGTATTTTGTATTTTGTCACTATTTCAAAATATATACACAATGGCACAAAGAAAGCACACTGAAATAAAATTTAAGTACTACCTTTAAAGTAAATTACTAAAGTACTATTTTACTGTCTTAAAAGATCTGTACTAGTTCTGTTGAGATTAGTCTGTCTTTCTAATAATTGTTTTATATTTTTAATGAATTTAATGGATGATTGTAGTGAAAGACTAAACCATAAAAAAAAAATTCCACAAGTTCTCAGTCACTGTTTCCCAAATTACAATAGAAGTGTTTCCTGTTTTTCCCCACCATGTATACAACCTGCAGCACTAATTTTAGAAAGCAACAGCTGCAGTTCTTTGGGTCAGTTTTGGGTCATTTTTTCCCACAGAGATGGAGCCATAATGACATGACTCCACACAAAATGCTTCAGAGGCAAACTCAGGCAGAGAATGAAACTGATGTCGCACTAGGTCTATAATTTTTCTGAAAGCTTGCTGCCCTGCTCCATTTCTGAGTTAACTGCCAGAGCCTGTTGTCCCACTGACAGCAAACGGGCTACAAGAGGAACCCTGCTGCCTGGTCAATATGTTCCCAAGCAGCCATGCTGCCAGTTTGTCCCTTTTTTATATAGAATTGCTGTGAAAAGCCATGCTATGATTTGACGGGGAGGAAAAAAAAATAGTATTAATATAAATTCTATGTTGAAACAGTTGCTCTCTTTTGTTATCTTCCTGTGTTAACAGAAAGGAAAACAGTATAGACCAGCAAGCTGACAGTTTTTGGAGAGTTTCTATTGAAAATTCTTAGCTCCCTCTAATTCCTTGACTTTCATTGTATGTCTAACGGCATTGTATCCTCTAAAATTATATATACTTTTTGCCTTTTTGCATAGATAATCTAAAACCTTCTATTTGTGAAAAAATTAGTTTTACTGGAGCAAGGGAACCTCTGAACTAAAAAGCTCAGATTGAAATTAAAAGAACACAAGTCCCAGGATGACAGAATTGAGCATGAAGAGTAATCTATCAACACAGGTAGAAGAATCTACAGGTCTTGCAGGATTACCATCAGTCAGTCACCTCAAACTATGTAGAACTCAGCATGGTTAGATAACAAGAAATTTTTTAGTTGTATGTGGACCTAAGGGTTTAGAGAGCCCAGTGTTCATCCAGAGGCTCTCATACACTCATTCCAACATAGCAGGCATGACTATGAGATGTATACTTTCAATGAAATAATAAAATAGGATAGCTTTTCAAATCACTAAGAAAAGTAAGACCACCCTATTTTTTTATTGAACATACCATAGCTGGTAAAGTCAGTATTAAATACAGTTCTTACAATTCCATGTTTAAACTCTTAAAAATACGGTAGAGGAGAAAAAGAGCAAACTGAGAGCAAACAGCATTGAGAATCTCTCTATTTTGTACCCTACATATAGATCAGTTTTGCTTTTAGTAAGGACATGTCTTTTCCTTTTGAGTCTTAAGGAACCACACAATCCATATATTTAGTAGGTAACACAGTTAAATTAGAAGATTTTTTCTGGAATATAATGGCCTACACGAAGGAAAATTTTAACCACATGCTGTTCAACAAACTTAGTGAAATGATTTTACACAAGTATATTTAAAGTTACTTATTTGCTGCAACTTACTTATGTTTTCCTTTCTTTGTTTTATGTGAAGAATTTTCAAAATCCTCTTCCAGAATTCTCTCTTGTATGTCTTTTTGTTGTTTATTAGACAGCACTGTAGCTCTGTAAAACATTGAAAGTTTAAAAACCAACATATTCTGATGTTGTGGTTGATACAAAAAAAAAGAATTGTATTACACCCCTCCAAATTATTTTTCTGGAATGTGCCTTAATAGCACAAGAAATTTTCATTCAAAAGTAGTATCTAAAATGCTAATATACTGCTATATTCCTGTTCTTACAGAGTCAGACTTTTGAAAAGACATGATTTTAATGAGCCATATGTGTGTGACTTGGAGTAAATATTTTTTGACAGTGACCAAGTATTTTCAGTTTAAAGAAATACAGTTATTGTCCTGAAAGTGCAGTCTCTGCTTTTCAGTCTGGTTTAGGGATGTGCTTTTTTCTTTTTAGAACACTACTCTCTTATGAAATATTCTTAAAGTACTTGAATGATACTGCACTACAACTTCAGAAACCAAAAGAATCTGTCAGTTCACATCTCGTAAGGTAACTTATTGTGGATAATTATAAACGTACATAATGTCAAGGCAAGCCATATAGTGTCAAGACACTGTCAATGTATAAAGGTTGCCCTTTTAAAATTAGAAATAAACAAAAACACGTAGTAACAAAAATAATTACCATACAAGCTTTTGACTCTTCAAAGATTTTGAGCTGCTTAGGTTTATGGAGGCTTGAGCTATCACACACAAATAAACACTATGATAACATTACCATGGAGTCCCAGAGCTGTCCTCTTTCAGCCACAGACTGTGCCCAGTTTGGGCACAAGTGTTTTTAATAACATAGGGAGCTTTTTGCAGGCAGTTGCTGGGCAGGGCTGTACTAAACGCTGTTTGGGTTTACTTTCAGGATTCTGCCTGCTATGACAAGATTCCTTTGAGAGTACAAGAACCCTGTTTGGCTTGATCTCAGTTTCTCTGTTGGATGATTAAAATAGAATTTATAGATATACAGCCTAACCCAGTGCCTACTGCAGTTGGTAAAAGCACTAAAAATCTAAATATTTAAATATCATGAAGTTGCGTGGGGGAGGAAGAGGAGGAAGAAGAAAAGGAGGAAGGGAAGAAGGGAGGAAGGAAATGCAGGATGTTATTTCCAAACACTCCAGATTTCACCATGAGGGCTGGGCTACAAGAATGAAGTCTCATAGGGAGGAGCAGCTATGACTTCATTACATTCAGTGGGAATGTAATAAAGAGACACTTGGCTGGTAATAGCTATGCTTGCTCTTTAGAAAAAAATTCTTGATCACTGAAGAAAATAGTGACTAGAACGGACTAAAAGAAAAAATTTTGGCAGAAAAACACAAGAGAACCTGAGGTGATTAAAGTAAAGAGAATTAACTGCCTCTATTCCTCCAGAAATATAAAAGAGGAAAATAACAAAAGAACATTACAAGGAAGCATAAAAGGTAAAATGTTGATTCTTTTGAGTATGCAACTTAAGAAACAGGAAAATAGATGGCTATCTGTTAGAAAGTGACTAGAAACATGCAAAGGAATAAGGGAGGTGGCAAACATCACAGTAAAAAATTCAAGTGGTGGTAGTGGAGATGAAAACTACTGCATCACATATATTGCAATGTAAGGTTCTTCAGTCAAATAATCACTGCCTGAACCTTTTGCAGGTCAGATTTTAATTCCCTCAGTCTGCAAAGACTGACACCCTTGTATAGCTTTGTGTTCATCAATAGGGAAATGCTCTGGCCTCAGAAAGACCACAGCCCGACGTGAACTTATGCAAGTACATATGTACAGAAGCAAAAGCCTATGAAGGAAGCAGGGAACAAGTTTATTCTATACTGTCTTTGGACGAACAACTTTTGCAAGAGTTCAGGTGTCTGATGGCTAAGTAGGTGCAGGGAATGATGGTAAGGTGCATTTAGAGCATTGCAAATGATGTGAGAAGACTGAAGAGTTGTCAGATAGAGTATTAGTGAAGAATGGGATTTCTTTCTGAAGTAAATCCACATTAACTAGCAAATACCTTCCCATGATAGCTGTTTAATGGTTTGAATTGGTGAGATTAAAAGCAACTACTGAAGGAATTTATTTGCCTTAATCACTAGATTTAAGTCTCTTACTATGCTAATAGAATTTTGAATGTATTTAATACACAAAACAAATAATGCTTCATCCTAAACTGATTAGAAAAATCAGATTATTAATGGGAGGAAAAGCAGAAGTAATGATGCTTAAATGCTTTCCAAGGATCAGAGGCGTAGCATGAAGCTAAGGTTTCAGGTGGGCTTAACATGATGCCAGAGATGGAAGAAGGCATATGAATGAGCTGTTGCTGCTGACTTGAAGCCACCAAATGTTGGTGACCAGGAATGCTGCCACACTGGAGGCCAAGTATGGGCATGGACAACGGGAAAGTGGTCAAAAGTTAAGCATGGTGAGAGAAGCAAGTTGGTGTGGGGAGCATTTAAGCACTGGGGAAAAGGCTGGAAAGGCTTAGACAGCAAAGGGATCTGCAGGGCATCCACTGCTGTTCATGAATACTCTGCTTTCTGTGGGTGTTCCCGTTGCAAAGAACCAGGTGTGACCTCCTTCCATGGTGTGCCTGTAGGAGCAAGAACCTCTTCAGGGACCCACAGAATGATGCAAAGCACGAGGAGAAGGATGGGCAGCAGTTCGGAAGGAGTTCTGCTAACTTCTTCACCCTTCTGCATGGGAAGCCATTCTTAGAGAGGGATGAAATAGACTCATCGTTCCATAGGGACCTGCTTTCAACTCATTATTCAGGACTGGTCTGCTGTGGATTATGGAAATGTGCAAAGTGCTTAGGGTAAAAATGGATCTGAATTCATGTGTGAATCTAAGATTCATCAGCATCTCCTTCACGTTATGACAAGAGGCAATGAAAAGGCGCCAGACACATTAAGCATGTAGTTTCACTTTGCCTTCTGTGTCCTCATTGGGTTCATAAAAAGCAAGTACATATCTGCCATTCTGGCAAAGGCAGCCACTACGGCAGAAGACTGATATTTTGAAATTTCCAGTGGTCCTTTTACCCTTCTCTCTGAGGCTGCTGTCTGCCCACTTTTTTCCATTTCAGTATGTTGGTTTTTTGTTTTTGCTTTTTTTTTTTCCTAGCTGCAACCTTGGCTGTGATTATTTCAGTAAGAAACAAAGCCAGCAAAAATGTATAATTTGCTCTCTTCTATTGATTTGGACAAACAGTACCAGTCTGCAAATGCTTCCGTCATCACATTCAGAATTGTAATTTCTCTTTTTCATTTTCAGTGACATTTTGTGTCAAACCTATCACAAATTCCCCACGGTGTTTTGAAGACAAAACAGCAGTAATGAATTTGGAAGACCATGACATCCATATGATATTGTTAACTATCTATGACGTTACCAGCTGCATTTCCCCATGGTTGTTGATACTTAACCTTTACTCTCCTTCTAAAACTTGAAAGTGCTTTTCAAATATATGTTACAGGATGATCAAAGAAATTTAGATAAGGCTGACACTGACAGTTTCTTTGTTTGGCATTGATTTTTCCCAAACAGAAATGCTATTGAAGTTAACTAAAAGGCATTTTTATCAAGTAGAGCTTTAGCACTCCTGTTGATTGAATTGAAAAGTCTATACTAATCAGTACAGACCTCGCTATAAATAAATATGAAATATTGGACAGCTTTAGAAAGTTTCTTGCCACAAAAACACTGCAAGCTTGAGAAAATAACAGTGTTCATATCTCTGTCAGGCAAGTTATCCAGATTTCTTCTGGTTTTGCTGTGAATATGGAGAAATCAGCTGTGGTATAAATTAACCAGATTGTCCTGTCAGTGTTTCTGTCCATTGGGAGAATGTGCTTTGGTGGAAGTCATAAAATATCTCAAGTTGGAAGAGACCCATAAGGATCAATGAGACCAGCTCCCTGCTCCTTTCAAAACTACCTAAAATTAACCATATGACTAAGAGCATCATCCAGACACTCCCTGAACTCTGCCAGGTTAATGCCATGACCACTTCCCTGGGGAGCCTGTTCCAGTGCCTGATATGATCCGATTACTGAGAGATGCTTCTGCCTGAATTAAGGTGCGAATGAGACCACATGCCTAAGTCAACAATATGGATTTAATTGAACAGTAAAATGTGAGGTGGAGAGACAGAAAGAAATGGAAAAGAGAAGAGGGAGAGAGACAGACAGATCAAGCAGAAGATAGCCACCACTTGACGGTCCAGTGGCATCCTGTTGGTCCTTAATCACCGTGGGTTTCTCAGTGGTGAAAGTTCTGAGGCTGTTCAAAACTTTTCACTATTTATACATTTTAGCAAACAAAGAAATTAATTAATTAATTAGCTAGTGTTCATTGGTGTTATGCCCCAGTCTGCTTGGTGGGTTTAGGGGAGCATTGCTGGTGTACTCTGAGCAGTGTGCAGAAGAAACAACAAAATTTTCAGAAGGTTCAATAAAACACTTTTACTTGCAAGCTTTAGAACATTACAGTAAAATAAGATCCTTCGCAAATTTTAAAATGTAGCCATTTTGGTTAGAAATGCTGCAGTATAAAAGCATAAAAATAACACTTAAGAAAATGTATAAGGTAAAGGAAAGAAAGAGAAAGAAAGGATAACCGTAGACAGGTACATGGTCACCACCTGTGGATTCTGAGGCAAGATTTGATACTTGCAATTTTTATGTCCATTCATTGAACAGCTGGTCACAGTATTGTCAAAGTGATGGTCACAATCTTGATCCATTTGGGGTGGGGGAAGCCCCTAAAACACAAAACCTGGTGGGTTAATATAGGCTCAGGCTCGGTGAGAATTCCCAAGTACCTTCCCTGGGGTGATGAGTTTTACAATGGATGATGTCATGCTGTGGATCAAGGGATACTTTGGGAATCTTTGATGGTTTACAAAAATTTCTGAGATGTTACAGCTGCCTCCTACATCAATGTAGTATGAGTTGTGTCAGCTATGGCCCATCAGTAGAGATGAACACCATCAGACCTACTGAAAATGTCCTAGTGTTTCCCCAGAGGGGAGTCTTCACAGCTGAGCCACTTGTGTATGGACACTGGCATGATGAAAAGCACTATTCCACCTCACAGGATTTGCCTCTTATCAGCCTCTTCCCTTGTCTTGTTCAACACCCAGCTGTTGCCTTGGGTGATGGGTGTGCATCTCCTTTGCACTTGGGCAGTCACTGCAAATGGCAGATTGTGTGAGTGGCTAACCATTAACATTCCAGTCTCTCACAATTAGTTACACAGTTCTCTTACTCTATTGGTTAAATGATTCCTTCACTTCTCATAATAATTAGTCCTATGCTCAGTCTTTCTCTTCTTTTGAGTTGGTTGGGACTTGTAGTCACAGTATCTCCCTGACAGAATTACCTTTTACCCATTCATAGCTGATTTCAGCACAGCTGGCTTTCCTTGTGGCTGCATCCTTTATGTCCATTTTTAGTGACACATTCTTCTCTCACAGTTTTGTTTACCTCTCCCTAGGCCTGAGATAACACTGAGACAACAGTAAGACCTTTATCTTACCTCAAGTTGCCTCAACAGTGGCTTAATTTACAGTTCAGGATTCAGGTATCCATGTAGGCATATTTAGCAGTGGGGGTTTCGGTGGTCTCAGGTGCAGTCTGTTCCATAACCTGAGGAGATCTTTGACCCTATGAGCAGTTGCTTCTTTACACAGTTTACCACAGTGGAAATTTTTGTCTGGATCCATTACCCAGGATGTGCTAGCCAGATCTCAACTGCGCCAGGCTCGGAGTTAGTGCCATCCTGTTGCTCCCATCTGTGCTTATTCACAGCAAAATCCTTCTGCAGCAGCAGTGTTTGAGACAGGCAATTGTGCTCTTTAAGTCCTTACGGTGCCCAACCACACTGTCAGTGAAGAATCTTTTCCTAATGTCAACCTGACCCCCCCCAGCTGCCGGCCCCCATGAAGAAGCAATGGGGTCACCTCTCACCTGCTCTTCTCCAGGCTGAACAAGCAAATTTACCTCAGCTGTTCCTTGTAAATCTGACCCTCGAGATTTTTCACCTTCATAGTGGCCATCCTCTGGACACACTCACGTAGTTTGATGCCCTTCTCGTATGTGTCCTACTTTTAGTGTTTCTCTAAATAGGATAAGGCTGCATGAACAGAGAGACCAGAGCAGAAGGGTTGCACAGGTGGAACAAGGCTGTGTTAGAAATTCCAGATGGAGAACTGGGAATTTTGTGTGAAATGGCTGTAAGCCATCAGCATCCCTTCTGCATGAACCAAAGAATCAAATTCTGTTAACACAATATGACCCAGATTGCTTTAGATTTCTTGGGTTTTCTTTTTAGCTCAGATGTTGGCTGTGCTGTGAGAGGCACAAGAGCAGTTAGGACCAGGGATTTACCTGTCCATGGCAAGGGTAAGGAATGGCTACATGGAGTGGGGTGGAGAGGTGGGGAAAGTGGTATGTGGCAGGTACATGTAGACTCTTGTCTAGGAACAGTGTGGCCTTTGAACCAGGGACAAGCAGCATGCAGGAAGTGGTACAGATTTGGGCTGCAAAAAATTAGAAAATTACCCCAAGTCAAGATAACACTCTGGGAAGGGTTTATTTTGAGGTGCAGCAAGCATCTCAGTTCTGGAGCAGCTGGCTGGCATGGGATACTGAAGAGAAGAAGCAGACAAAATCAGAGGTAATGGTCACCAAAGCTCACAGGGCACAGAGTGGTCCTGGGCACCTGTGGCTGGGCAAGATCAGAGTCTGATTTGATTACTCTGGTCTGTAAAGAAAACACATATGTCGCTAAGTTGCTTGAATGGTATGCTTTTTAAGAAAGTAAAAGCACATGATTTTTTTTGCAGAAAAAATTACTACAAAAAAGCTGTGCACAGTTGGAGCCTGTCTTTTAACCTTGCCGGAAATCTTTCATTGTCACTGTGAGACTTTGAGAAGATTTAACCTCTCTGCCAGTTTTCAAGTTCCTAACTTGGAGGAGATCAGCCTTAGTGTGATATTAGGATAGCTAGTAAACAGCTATAAAACACTAAGCATTGTATGGAAGATAAAAGAATCAACAGACAAATCTGAATAAATTACTTGAATAAGTAACATAGTAAAGAGTATTTACTAAGGTACTTCGTTCACCTTGTCACTCTATTGGCGTGCTTTGCATCCATCTGTCTTTTGTTTACACAGACTGTGAGCTCCTTGGAAGAGGATCTGTGTCTGTCCTCAGCACTGCCAAAAAACACACCACCAAGTTGAAATAATATTGTGAAAGAAGTGTCACAGCTGTTGGAAGTGTATCGCCTACCATACTTGAGCATTTCTGTGAGATTCTGAGTGTGCTCCTTCTCCCAGGACCTCCATGAGTTAAGGAAGCCCTCCTCTGTTCATCCCACACAAGGACACATAACGATGAAAGCCTGGAAACAGTCTCAGAGCAAGGAAATCTCAGCAATCCCAAAGCCCAGGAATAGCACCTAGGTGGGGTGGCACACTTCAGACACCTTTGCTTAGACAAACCACCCAGAGGAGGCCAGCAAAAGAAGACCTACAGCAGGACCTGTGTCTTTCTGAACTGATGGGCCCAACAGGTACCCTGGGACACCCCGCACATCAGGATTTAACACTACGTGCCTATGCTTAACACTCCATGTCTGTGTTTGAGCATTTGCACTGAGCCTCGCTGCCCCCCTTAAAGCAGTGACAGAAAACACGACCTTTTGAAAAATTAATGGTACTAGGGAGTGTGGCAGTACTCATCATTATTTTCATCTGCTTAGATGCTGGTGTCAGGCCAAAAAGCCTATAAAACATGAGGACTGGCTTCATTTTTGAAAGGAGTAGATATCCCAAGAAACTGCAAATGACATCAGGCATTTCAGATTGAAACAAGACAGATTCATTACCTTGTCACAGGTGGCATTCAGCCTACAGATCTCTATCCTTTACTCTGCCATCAGCCACAGCCTCCTTTCTGTCACAGGATTTTCTTGCATTACTTGCTATTACTACTATTATTATTTACTATTCATGGAGGGTTGATGGCATACTCCAAGACAGACTGATGTGCAGGTGCAGGAGAGTGTGTGCACTCTCTTTTTTAATACATGGGGAGTCTATTAAGCAGACTGCCTGACAGTTTTTCTATCTATAGCTCAGCGTCTAAACTGACATCAGTCCTTAAATTTCAAAAGCCCCCTGGCATTGCCTCATGGATGACACACAGAGCTTGCTTTTCTTCTGTATTTCTCCTTGGCCTCGGAAGGGAAGACAGTTTAGTCTCACTCCTGGTGTGATTTTAACGATGATGAGAGTTAGTACACCAGGTAAGAGTCAATATACCAGCAGGACAATATAATGACAGAAGTACAGCTTCCAAAACAAACTAAAATGATCAGACCTTAAGCTCAGTTCCCAGCAGCTCCCTGGATGGGTGCTCTGGGAGCTGATCGATACATGGATTAGCTGTCCGTGTTTCAATTAAGTGTCAGTGAAACAGGGTGAGGCTGAAGGAGCTGCCAAGAGAATGATTTGAGTTGGGATCTGTGGCCAGTGCAAAGGCCAGAGGCTGAGTCCCCCACCTGGCAAGTGCAGGGTTAACACCCAGGTGTGTGACCCTGCAGAGAGTTTCATACCTGTGTCATGGGGTGGTGCTGCTGCTCAGCCAATGCACAACCTAAGCCTGTGTCGGCAGCAACAGAAACCTAATGCCGTGCCAATCCATTGATTCACGTGTGCATGTATTCATTCTTCTTAGTGTTCTGTGGCAAATGAACGTTTTAAGGTCACTTAAAAAACCACAGCAAAGGCATAGGCAAAAGAAGTTTTATTATAAAACTGAAAGCGTGATGTAGTTTATTTACAAGGTTCCCTCTACTACTGCTACCACACTGCTTAAAGAGCACAGAGAAAGAGCAAACTAAAACCTAAACTCAGTCAATCTAAATCCAAAGTCAGCCTCAAACATATCTATGTGGAGGCTGGGGATACGGATAGGAAAGGGGTAAGGATAAATAGGGATAAGGAAGACTCTCCCCTTGAGTCACAAGGTTCAGTGTACACCCCTTTGCTAAACTGTGCCCCAGACCTGACCAACAGTTTAGGCCTATAGCTTTAACAGCACTGAAGAGCACTTAACTGATAGGTTAAGTTAAACAATTTATCAAAAGATCCATACAGAATTTACTATAACTTATGGGCCTGACTTACAAATCTGAAGCATTTAAGAATCTAAGAGAGCAGCATTCCTTGTACATTTGCTATAGCATATTCACACCCTCAAGCACACAGACCTAAAGAGCCTGTACAAGACACTCTCAGAGTACCTGTGACAAATTCCACTCAAACTCGGTGAAGGACACACATCTGATGCCTTTGGATCTTCCCAATGGGTGAAGGGTTGAGCCTGGAGGAGTAGAGGTGTCAATCCAGGCTCCATCACTGTCATTCAGTGATCATCCAAGTTTAGCAAATTTGAGAGTTCTCTGGATGTGAGAGGCCCCACTCAGAGAGAGGTGCTGGTCACAGACTGTATTGTCCAGGACAGCTCAAAGGGTCTCACTTTGGACCATTGTTTATAGAGTCACAAAAGAGTGCGCTTCAGTCATAATAATTTTTTCATCCTGAATGTAATTTGGGCCAGTATGTTCTTTGAAAGTTTGATAACAAAATTGTTATTCTGCTTGGGTTGTTTTCCAGGCAAGAAAAATAAGTTTCCAAGGCTATTCATTACAAAACAGGAGCTCATTAGACAGTACTAGTTCCTGGGAACAGACTGTTTTTGATAAGCTCAGGAGGACCTCACCCCAGGTGCTGTTTGTGAAGACCGAGGCCTAATGAGCACGTCTCAGATCATAGTGAGGCCCCAGGAGGAGTGCAGGGGATGCACACCACATGTACACATATGCCATTGCATGTCTCTGTTGTTGTGTAGATGAATTAAAATTAATTACATCCAAATCTTGATCATAGACAAGTTCTTTGAGTTCTTTAATGCACTTTTCTCATGAAAAACCCCCCAGCATAATACCACTTTGTATCAGGTAGGTTTACTCCAGTGACAACTTACAACAAGAAGAATCTTTTAATTTCTTTAGTTCTGATTGCCATTTCTCATATGTTTCTTCAACTCAGCTGAGGGACAGATTCTGAACTTTCTTTATGCATGGCGTTGTATTTATTAATCATATATGCAGCATTTTACAGAATTTGGTATTCTGCTGTCAAAACCATTAGAAAAGCATTAATGCATTTTACATGGTATCATATATTGGCTTTGCTTTTTTTCCCGATTTTGATGCAATTTGGTGTCACTCTTATGATTTGGCAGTATGTTTAATATTCCAGGTGTTTTACACACTGTATGCAAAAAAAGACTGAAGTAGAGGTGTTACTGCATGAGAAGCAAAGGATGATCCAGCCATTCACCTTGGATTCAGCTGTGAGGAAAAACAATCTCGCAAAGATCCATTTAACTTCCAGACTTGTTTCTTTTCAGCTCAGAAATGAAAATTCCCCCATCAAGGCAATTTGCAGGCTCTTCTTCCTTGCCCAGATCACTCTTGATGGGCACTAGTGAGCAAGCACCAGCCAGCCAAAGCACAGACATGCTGGGTGCCAGTTGTCAGTGTGAGGGAGGGACCCAAGAGTCTGTGGCACCTTCCAGCTTCCTGTTTGGGTTATTCAGGGAGTTGCAGAGATGTACAGCAGGAAAATGTCACAGATTCAAGCCCAGACTGCCAGCAGATGCTGAAAACCCCAGCCTCCTTTTTGCTGACTGTCTCAGTTTGAGAGACAGGTGTCTGCTAAAGCAGGCAGACGCCTTTCTTGGAATGGGAAAAAAAAAAAAGTGGACCCCCTTCCCTCCGAATTGTTATAATTTTGAAATTAAGGGGCTCTCAGGCAAAGATATGAGAATAGGAATAACAGTTCTTTACTAGTATATCTAATGAGGCAAAAACAACAACAACTTTGGCATTAACAACAAACAAAACCCCAAACACCCAGTAACGGGCTGTCTCAGCCACGGGCACCTTCCCCTTTGTAGCTGTGCCGGTCACAGCTGGCAGGGGCGCTCCGGCAGCAAGCTGGGACGGCAGAGACGGGCAGAAGTCCTGGGATGGTGGAGGAGATGTATCACG
>VWPU01016226.1:14738-35610 GCA_013398955.1 Callaeas wilsoni
AGGTGCGAGGGATCAGCGGAGGCTGGGAGCAGCCCCGAAAGAAGCGGCGGGGGCCGGGCTCCCAGGGAGGCAGGCAGAGGAGGGGGTCGGGGCACCCAGGCAGATGGTAAGAAAGTCCTTTCCTTAGTGAGGTGGGTGTTAATAAAGTCGAAGGGCTGCTCTTACGAGCAGGGGCTCATCCCGCAGCGAAAGAAGCACACCCTGGTCGAGAGCGAGACAATGCCCAAGCCCCAGAGACAGGGTTGTCCCCCCGCCCTGCCGGCTCCAGTCTCCAGTCCCCCGGTATTTTCCCCCCCACCTGGGCACTCCCAGGTAAGGAGAGAGGGGCCACCGGCCTTCTCCCCTGAGCTGACACCCCCCTTTGTCTGTGAAGTGTCCAGTCGTTACAGCCCATTAGCCACACGTATGGGGAAAATTCCTTAAGAAAGAAAAAAACCCAACAGAACAAAAGAAGAACTCCTCAAACCCCTACACTGACCCTTTTGGGATTACTTTTGCCTGAGGGTTTATTTATGTGCCTAATAAAACAGTGAGGCAAACCAAAGATTTTCTTCAGGGCACTCAACAGATGAGCAGCTGAAGGGAAAGAACTATTTGGACACCCAGCACTGGGATGTGACAAAGGATGATATGGATGTCAGGCTTGAGAGACCCAGGAAAACGCTGGTGAGTTTGCTGTTCTCCTTGTCTGTGGGTGAGCCTCCTCCTGGTGCTCAAGCATCTGTGTTCTCATCCTGAATCACTATGGGAAGCAAAACATGAGCACGGGGTGAAGATCCCAAATCACATAAACACTACTAGGTGTCCCATCTAAGCCAATGTCAAATTCACATTCAAACTTAACCCCCACTTGGAGAAGATTAATTTATTGCCAATTTAAAATTGAGTAGGATACTGAGAAAAACACCTTTCTCTTACCCTCTCCTGGTACCAAAATCATGGATGGGCTCAGCTTTAGCCATGGCAGGTCTGGCTGGGAACCATCTGGAGTTGGCTGTACCTGACAGAGAGGCAGCTCTTGATGTCTTCCCACAGAAGCCACTCCTGCAGTCACACAAGCCCAGTACATAGACCCAATTCAATTGTCTTTCGAGCTGTGCTGCTGGAAGTCCCAGGCTGCCGTGAAGCACAGCTGCCCTATTCCACCACATGAATGACAGGGCAGCTAGCCACTGTGCAGATCTCGATGATGTGGTGTAAATCAAGTCTGAGTCAGCAGATTTGCAGTGTACTCCATTGCTAACTGGTTAACAAGGCAGTAACTATGAGCATTGTTTTCCAAAGGAAATGTAGATTTTAATTTTAATTTTAATACAGTTTCCTCACCCTGAACAATTCCCCCTCTCACACACATATTTAGTCAATGAATCTTGTTTTAGAAAATGCAGCAGATCTGGCTATTCCAACAGCAATGTCATTTTCCCGTGTGGAAAAAGATTGTGGTTTTCTTTGGAACAACACTCTTTCTTCCATATTCTCTGAGGAACTGTGGTTTACTGGTTTCTCTGATTGACAACCTTCATTCTGTTTTCTCTCCTGGAGGCCAGTCATGCTTCCGAGACCAAGCACAGAAACTGCATTCCTGGCTCTATATTAAGTCACATGGGAAATAAATTTAAGGGATGACTAGCACAGAAGCTTTGTGTCCTACTATAATTGCTGCTCAATGCGCTTAGGTTGTTGCCAATTTGTTCTCACTGCAAAAGTAAACCTCTGAACTCTTTTCTTTGTGTTTTCTTTCCAAGAAAACAAAGCAGCCCAAACTTCTGCTGTATCATATGAAAATGGGTTCTGTGCTGCGGGAGCACAATCAAACACCAGGGAATGGTCTGGAGACACTGTGTAGAAGGCACAGACCCCACACCTGAAATTCTATTTAATACTGTGAAAAACACGCTTTTTCTCCTGTTAGGATTTAAAAGCTTTTAATAAAGGGACAATAAGGGACAAGACAATAAAGCAAAAGATACGGCGCCGGGCGGCCGGGCGGTCTCTGTCCCACCAACGGTCCGCGCGCCCGAAGCGGTTATCTTTGTATTTATCCTTAAAGTTTTACATATGCATTCAACTTCTAAATGTGCCTATACATATTCATGACCTCTCCCCGCTTCGTATTAAAATGAACTCAAAGGTTATTTGAGCATGCGTCGTGCCTCCTCGTGGTCATGGGCCGGGGTCTTCAGGGATGAAGAAGAGTCTTCCTCTCAGGGGCCGGGGTCTTTCTCTCAGTTGAACTTTTTACCTTTCCTTGTCACGCATGCTCTTTAGGCTCTTGGATTCGGCCTGCGCTATGAGCTTAGCTTCAGCTGATTCAGGGGTCTTGGAGAGCGGGGACCAGATCAGATCGCTTTCCTGTTTACAACAAACCTACATCCTCCCATCCTGCTTCTGACAAGCACCAGCAATAACAAGGGGCTCTGGATGAATCATTCCTTAACCCCTCCTTTGAACTTTCTTGTATCTTATCTACACCAATTCCTTCCACTCAAGGACGGATTGCATCACTATATCCACTATTAACAGAACAAACTACAGTCATATTCTTATTGTGAATCCATTTTAACATTATACATTTAACATTCTTCAATATCTGCGAAAAGCCAATATTATAATATATATCTATAACAATACTAATGTTTAGTTTCTTATCAGTACTCTTCAATACCTTTATCAATAACATTAACATTGCAGAGTCGAGTGCACCCTCAGCAAATTTGCAGATGACAGCAAGCTGAGTAGTGCTGTTGACACAGCTGAAGGACTGAGAGTATGGCAAGACTGGTAAAACACTGGAAAAGTTGCCCAGAGAGGCTGTAGCCACATCCCTGGGAACATTCACAGCCCTAAATACCTGCTGGAAACTGAAGATGTCCCTGCTCATTGCAGGGCACTTGGTCTAGATGACCCTTAAAGACTTCTTTCAATTCTGAGTATTCTGATTTTATGATTTCCACAACTTTAGGAAGACTAAAACTGTGTAACAAACCAAAGTACAGCTATGTCATAACTTCGCGTGCTGAATTTGTGTTTTAGGTCATGGCCATTGCTCCTTGTCCCGTCACTGGGCACCACTGAAAAGAGTCTGGCACCATCCTTTGGCACCTGCCTTTGAGCTATTTATATGCATTCATGAGATTCCCTCTCACAAAGCAATGGATGACTCTTGCTATCTGTGCTATACTTGGACTTGAACGTACTAATTCTGCCTTAATCTAGTGCATAAAACGAGAACACCTGTGAGCCAGACTAAGACCCAGTTGTGGAAGTCCTTGTTGGGCTTCTCAGGAGAAAGTGAGCTGCCTGGAAGGAGATTGTAGTGAGGGGGAGGGGGGCCAGCCTCTTCTCCAATGCAACAAATGACAGGGGAGAAGAAAGGTCTTAAATGTGCATGGAGAGGTTTAGACTGGACATTAGGAAAAAAGATTTTCACAGAAAGGGTGATCAGACATTGAAAAGAGCTGCCCAGGAGGTGGTAAAATCACCGTCCCTGGAAGTGTTTAAGGAAAGACTGGATGTGCCATGGTCTAGTTGAAAGTGCATAGTTTGGACTTGATTATCTTGGAGTTCTTTTCAACCTAAATGATTCTGTGATTCTGAGCTAAGGGATCATCAAACCCACAGGGTGTGGCCTCCCACTCTTAACGGCAAGGAAGATTCATAAATGCTCATGGCTGAAAGGAACAACAAAAATCAGAGAGTCTGGAAATAATCATAAAGTTTTATTAGTAAATTACACACTTGGCATGGAAATTGGTATTTTAGTCCCTGACTTACAATACCTACCATATATAAGCACATGGCAATGGGTTTTAGACAAAGAGGTAGTGTGAAAGGGAAGACAGAAAGGAAGAGATTAATTGAAGAGGAGGAGAGAGAAAGAGAGAAAAAGAAGAGATCACCACTCCTGGTTCCAGCATTGATCAAGCTGAAGGGATGTCAATCCTGGTGTCAGCATCCATCCAGCCGCATCAATCCAGCCAACGAGTTACCCTGTGGTGCTGCCTGGGCTTGCGGGATACTTTCTATGGACCGATTTCCCTGTCCTGAAGATGAGTTTCTCATTTTCTACGCAATCAGTTATCATTGGCAGTCTGTTCTTTCAGACCGTTTATGGAAATGGGTCGGAGGGCTTTGGAGATCTTGGGTGGTCTGTATTCCTCTCCACAGTCCATGCCTCCTTCTTGGCCTCATCCCTGCGCTTGCCGTGTGCTGTCTCGTGCTCATCTCCAGGGTCGATAAGAACGATGTTTTTCCCCGGAAAATGCTGTCTTATGTCCGCATAGCCCCGTTCCTCCGGCCACCTCTTTTTCTTTTTCACGGATTCTCCACGGGGAGCGCCCCGCCAGGAAAAGGCTGGGAGCGGCGCCGGGACAGGGATTCGCCACACGCGCAGGCGGCCCGGAACCCCCGCGGCCCGCCGCACCGCCAGGGGGCCCCCTCGCCCACGCGCACGCCGCGCCGGACGCCCCGACCCGGACCGGGCAAATGGAGCGCCTCCATTGGCCCAGCGCCCCCGGCCCCGCCCCCTCGGCGGGCACGCGCGCGGACTCACCGCGGCCGGAAGTGCCAGAGCGGGCGGCGCGTCCGGGTCCGTTGCCGCTGGTGCGGTCCGAACGCGGCCCCTCCTGCTCCCCTCTCGCTCCCCTCTCGCTCCCCTCGGCCCCGCCAGGTTCCCTCAGCCACCCCCACCATGCACCCACGGCGCCCCGACGGCTTCGATGGCCTCGGCTACCGCGGGGTCGGCCGCGACGAACTAGGCCCCGGCTCCAGGCCCTTCAACAGCGGCTCGGAGCTGGGCCCGTGGGTGACCAGCCCGCCCGACATCCCCGGCAGCCGCAACCTGCACTGGGGCGAGAAGACGCCTCCGTATCGGGCCGGAAACCCTCTGGGCGGCGCCGGCCCCAACGAGGAGGCCAGCCTCGGGGCGGGTGGCCCCGGCGCCGGTAAGGGAGGGCCTGGCCTGGACGGGCCCGGGGGCGGTCGCCGCCTCTCGCCGCTCCCCGGTTCCTCGCTGACCCCCGTCTCCCACCCCCCGGGAGCGATGACCCGCCGGGAAGGGCGAGGGCGGGTGGGCGGCGGCCCTGGACTGTGCCGCGGCCCGGCCGAGCGCCGCCCGAGCCCTCCTTTTTACTGGCGGTGCTGGAGCGCCGGGGAGGAAAGTCCTTTAGAAGAACACGGACTGCTCCGTATCTGCCTGTTGCGCTCCAGCACTGTGTAGCTCCATGCAGATACGATTTGAGAGGGCCAGAACGCGCCCCGCAGCTTCTCCTTAAGCAGTGTGCGGTCAGCTAGCTCCTCATTGCCCATGTAAACAATGTCCTGCAGAAACACTCTGCCCTGTTTAAGGGCAGGAAGTTCCTTTGGGTTTTAGAGTGCTGCGTTATTTAGTCGGTGTTGGCGTTTCAGACTGCGTGGCTTCTCTCGGGTTTAAAACATGAGCTGCTGACGTAAACTTCCCCCCTCCACGTGTGATGGTGAGGGAACTGTGAGACTGGTAGGATTTAAGGAAGCAACTGCGTTCAAGTTTTTTTCTGCAAGTGTTGTGAAGCTGTAAAAGCCTGCATAAGTAAAGTGTCATTTTAGGTCTCAGTGAAGTTGAGGTGAATTAAGAAAACTTGCTGTATCTAGGGTACTATGTGCTGTCTTCTTTAATTAAAAGGAGAAGTCCATATACACTTGAGTATCAAAAGATTTATGAAATACTAATTTATCTGAAATCGAACTATATTAGTAGGCAAGTCTTTGTCTACTGACCTGTAGTGTGGTGTTTTTATTCAGGTCTTAAAAAGAGTACAGCCTTTAGCCGGACTCTGTCCATGCATGTGTGGTTGAAGCACTGTTTAAGTATCCTTGCATAGTTGAACACTACATTTTTTCCCCCTATCTACATGTGGAAGGTGTGTTCATTCTGCACTTTGGAGGACCGATAAGGAGTTGCTGTAATCACTGAATCCAGCAACTGCGAATGGTATCTTACTATTTTTGGGAGGTCTGCCACATCTGTGTGGAGCCCCCACTGAAGTTACTGACTTTATCCATGTCTTCAGACTGCTCACACTTGGAAGATTATAGGGCTGAGCATTAACTTTAAAATGCCTTTACTGGTCTGATACTCATCTTAAAATCCCTTCTGATAATTCCCAATGTGCAAATGTCTGTCTGGTAGCAGGCAACAGAGAGTTGATTTCATTACTTTTGTAATTCTCCAGTAACTAGACTTTTGCAAAGGACTGGAGATAAACAACTGGCTTGAAAATTTGCTTTATGTTGATGTTTGTTACTTCATTCATGGCTTTTTGTGTAACTTCTCCAAAAATTTTGCCTTTCTACTATTTTTAACCTTATTTTCACTTCAATTATCTAAATTTGTGTTTCAGAATTACTGTAAACTCATGCATGCTGAATCTTTCAGTAGTTGGTTTGAGTTGGTTTTTTTAGGTATTAAAATACTCTCTGTTTTACTGTTCCCTTTCTCTCTTTTTTTCTCCCCTGTAAGAAAAGTATAATTTCATATATATGAGTATGTACAGACTCAAATGCAGTCCAAAGTGCAAATATTCCTGGGGGAATAAATTTTTTTATATCCTCTGTTGCTGAGCTGCCATAAATGTGGTTTAGTGCTTGTAATTTTCTGATGCAAGTACAGGATAAAATTAGTTTTTCAGATCCTGTCCATGGCATTGGCTCCTATTTTGTGATTATCACTGCTATATAATTGGGTTTTGTTTGGTTTTTTTTCTTCTTTTTCAGAGCAGTTGAACAGATTTGCTGGCTTTGGTATTGGCCTTGCAAGGTAAGAGCTGTGTTCAGTGACAAAGGGGTAGGAAAACTCTTATTTGTCTTATAAACCCTACATACACTTTTATACTGTGGTTTTATTCCAATAGCCATAAGCAGTTGAAATGTGTTTAGAAACCTACTACCCAAAATCCATTTAGGTTTCTGTTTTCTTTAACTGTTGCTCAAGAAATACTTACGCCAATGTAAGAAACAGTTTTTCATATGGAATGCCCAGGATGTATGTACTGTGTCCAGATAACCTGAAAGTAACACCAGAAAACTTACTTGACATTTGCAACTTTTATTGTTATTTTTAGGCAATGCAAATGTTTCCTAAGAAGGATGAAAATGTCTTTATTACCAAAGTATATTACCAGAGTATCCGGGGACCATAATGTTCAACTAGTCAAGTGGTTTGATGGCCATTTTATTCTTGATTATGGTGACCCTGATTATTGATAGTATTTTTGAGAAAGTGGTGAACTTTAAGATGCTGATGTTCAGGGAAAGTTTTACCTCTTTTGGTAGTAGCAAACTACTAAATTAGCTCAGTAGTTACAAAACTGCAGTATTTTTCTGTGGCAATTGTACTTGTTTGTCGGGAGTTCAGAAACCTACCACAGATGATCCTGTGACTTGGGGTGTTTAGAAAAATCCTGTATGTTCTACTTTTCTAATCCATGTCCCAGGTTTGAACAACATACAGGTAAGTACTCTGATCACTCAGGCACTTCAAGATGAAATTAATATTTTCTCTGAGTGGCTGCAGCCATGAATTCTACTTTGGAAGTGAGAACTTTTCTGTGAAGTTTTGATTGAAATACGAGTTCTGGCAGTAGTAGGAGAGTTAGTTTGGGTCAGTAGTGTTTTCAGTGAAAGAGTAGTCAGCTATTAGTACCAGTCCGCCTCTGGTCCTCCTAAGGAGAGACTTGCTTAATAATACAGTATGCAGAATTAGCATAAAACTGGAAACTAATCCTCTCATAATTGAGGTTCTGGTTTGTTTTGTACCCTGATACTTTGATGAGGGTAAGGTTAAAAAAACTAGTATTTTTTTTGCTTAGAAAAAATGTGCATACTACATAAATATAGGGCTTTTTCATAGTAAATGTGTATGTCAGATTTTATGTAACTTATTTCTTGGAAGGCTATTGGACAGCCATCAAAAATGCCCTGTTAGTTCACTGGAAAGTATATTGCTTTTCCAAGTACTGATCTGCTGTTGTTAGAGACAATTAACAAGCCTTTTCTAAGGAATTTTTAGTGGCTTCCTGTGCATTAAATACAATTTTCCTTTAAAGCCTATTTACAGAAAATGTGTTGGCACATCCTTGCATTGTTCTACGTCGTCAATGTCAGGTATGTCTTTTATATTACCTTTTCCAGTCAAAGCTCCTGTGTACTGTCATATCTGTATTTTCATACTCGTTACGAAAGTATGTAGTATAGGAAGCTTTGCAATTTTTAGGGGGACTCTGCTACGTTAACAAGTTTTTACTTGTAGAGTACATGTTTTCTATTCTGCAATTTAGCTTATTTTGAAGAATCTTACTCATTTTTGCTTGGGCAGTGGAAAGCAAATTACAGCAACTCAGTGCTTTGGAGTCTGCAGAGTAACTTTCAGGTCCCCATTTACAAGCAGGATGCTTTGTTTCATAGTTTCTGATTTATATGTGGTTTATTGTTTAAACTTTCATCATACAAATACTTAAAAGTGCTGCCCATTTCCCTAAATTTCAGTGAGAACTTAGTCATATTTTTAGGTGATATTTACAGAGATAAAATTCTTACATTTGACATGCCTTTATCCTTCGAACTTGTAGCATCTGCAAGTGTGTTTCTAAGACTGCCATTATTTATATTTTTAACAGGTTAACTGTCATGCACGGAATTATCATCTCACACCATTTACTATTGTCAACATCATGTACTGCATCAGTAAGACACAGGTTAGTTTTTGGTGTCAGGCTGTGTCTGAGCATTGCAAGTTCCTGCAGCATGTATGTGCGTTGAAATCTCTAAATGTTTATGTAGGTGGTATTGAAAAACATGACTATTACGAGGGTTTGTTATTTTGGTGGTTACTGAAATATGTCAAGAAGATCAAGTAAACCATTATTTTTTTCAGAAGTACAGTATTTAGTGGGGAAAGATCTGCTGACGTTAGAAAACAAAAGGTGCCTGAAACGAATTAGGGTTCTAAAAGACCATTAATCTTTATGTGGATAAAGTTACTGTTGAAGTGACTCCTTCCAAAGATAGTACTGAGTTCATTTCCAGTTCCGCAGGGGAATGGCAATCCTGAAACTCAGATCAGAAGGCAGTAAGAAGTTCTTAATTCTGAATTTCTTACTGCTGTACTTTTGACATCTTGAGCTCATTTTGTCCATAGGAAATGGCATTAAGTTTATAATACAGAGTATTGGTGGGAGAGATGCCTCCAAAATTATTGACAAGTCTTTGAAATTATTGAAAAACAAAAGTTTCTTTATAGATAAAAAGTGAGTTGTTACCTGAATTTAATTATAAAGTTGAATAGTAGAATTGTAGCCCTGTGTAGTATTTACTACACAGTAAATACTTCAGTATTTACTGAATTTACTGACATTTCTTAATTAATGAGATGAAAATATTTTTGAGTTTTATGTTGCATATTTCAACACACAGGGTCCAAGAGCTCTCTGGAAAGGAATGGGCAGCACTTTCATTGTTCAGGGCGTAACTCTGGGAACAGAAGGCATCATCAGTGAATTTACACCTTTGCCAAGGTATTGCGTGGTTTTTTTACTGCTTCTGACAAATTAGTAAGTTGCTGACTTACTTTCAAAGTGTTAGAATGTAAGGCTTTTTGAAAAACGTTACTTATTGAGGACAGCCAGACATTAAATAGGTGTTTCCAAACAAGTGTGATTATCTTGGAAAAGACAACCTTACAATCTATAAATAGTGAGAGACTCTTTCTGTGAGTCTTATATGTTTGTGTCTGCTTACTGGTCTGAAGATAGAAATACTGCAGCAAATTGGTCTTTGGTATTCATCTTTGTAATTAAAAAAAAATCATGATTTTCTTCTTTTATTTAGGTTTTTATTGTGTGGTAATAGCAAATACCATTTTTATCTAAGGTGAAAATTTCTAGTCTTATTAATCTGAATACAGAAAACTTGCACAGCTAATGAGCCAGCACTGACATTTTGCTGAATATTTGTGCTGTCTTTTGTAGGTGAGAGAACAGAATGGCCTGCATTAGTAAATGAGAAGACATGGTAAATGAGAGTCCATGTGACTGGCAGCTTTGTCTTCTGCCTTTCTTGACCAACAGCTCTATGTACCTTCTTCAATATTCTCATAAAAAAGATGTTACAACTAAAAATTACTGACTTCATTTAAAGAGATATTCATCATTCTATATCATTGTGTCTATCTTCTGTTTTAGAAGTTTAGTAATATTTTTACTAAAAATATTCAGGGACATGAAAACTATCCTGGGTTTAAAAAGAAGAAATGTGGTTAGGCTGAATCAAATACTGTTGTGATGCATGCATCATAATAACATACTAATAAAAGTAAGTATTTGCAAGTTCAAAAGCATTAGCAAAAGCATTTCATATTTAAGTTGTATGGAGTGTGTATTTAAGGGTTTTGGTCAGCTCTGTTTCATAGGTGATTGAAATTTTTAGGCATGTGCTTTCCTCCAAGTGTGTTTTAGATACAGCTCTAGGGTATGCTTAAGTTCATGAGATGTGATACAGTGTTTATATCTTCATAGTTCTGAATTCTCACAAATGTGAGAGCAATGATTTTCTGCTTGAGGGCCAGTTAAGCAGTTTGAAAAGTAAGCTAGTGCTGCTGCCAAAAGAAGCAAACTTTTCTGCTGGAACCAGCTCATTCCTTCCTCCATGCTACTCTCATCTTTGTACAAACACAATATGTGAACAGTCAGGAAATTAACTGGATTGGGAAAGTGATCTGGCTAAAATGGTTGTCTCGTACGTGCACCACCCCCAGCAGTTTTCTGCTGAATGTTCTTTCTTTTAAATCGTGGCTTGCACATTTGGGTGGTCACAGGAAGGAGAAGGTTTTTGCTTGTAGCAGCAGTGCCAGCAAATCTGATTTAAAAGGTTATTTAACTACATTATCAGACTCCAAAGAACACAGAGAAGTGAAATGTCAGTTCTAATTCTATATTACAGTATCATGAAAAAATACCCCGGTTTTAGGAGAGGAGCACAGAAGTGGGTGTGAACATTTTGTACTAGACAAACTTGTTGCATAATTGTTCTCCCACTGCAGGGACAGTTCTCCCTTGTGGATTGACAGGTTAGACTTTCACACATTAGTTTGGTTGGTTTCATTTTCCGCATCATTTAGGTATTATAGATAAGTGGATGTGATCCAGCTGTCTGAAATATATAATGGTAAAAATGATCTTCTGTTCCTGTTTAGTGATTGACCTATGTATTTAAAATGTTATAGCTAGTAATAACCCACAGTTCTTCCAAAAGAGTAAAATTTTGCCTTTATTGGATTAGAGTTGTTTTAACTACTAGCAGTGTCTGATTGTGATTCCTGGACAAAAATTGAAGCTGAGCATTTATAGGTTGTTATTAAAAATGCAAAGTCTAGTATGCCCAGCACTTCAGACAAATATCTATACCTGTAGCTAGAGTATTAACTATATGCATTGTAAGTACATGGGGTATTTGAGTGGAATCTTCAGCTAGGTGGCTTTACATTTTCTGTCAACTGCAATGTAAACATTTGCTGTTCGTATTTTGAAGTGTGTAACTGGAAATACTACTTTAAGGGAATATTTTTGATGTCACCTTTGTGTTAAACACACAGGTTTTCTTCTGTTTTATCAGAATATGCTACGGACTGGTCGTAAGACAAAAAACTTCAGTTAAGTCTGTACAGAATTACTATAACTTGTAGTCTGACCCTCTTGTACTTGATTTGTTCTTGTCTAACTATGCCAGAATATGATTTTGCTTTTCTGGAAAGAGACAACAACAGGGTAAATATAACCTAAGAACAGAAGAGTGCAACCAAACCAAAACGAAATAAGAATGATTTCTTGATAAAGGAAAGGTATTAAGATTTTAAAGTACTCCAGTGTTCCCTGAAAATTGCTTTAAGCACTTGTACATAAGGTTGCTAAATAAATGCAGAGCACGGAAGTCAGTTGCTGTGAAAGCTGCAAACATTTTCTTCATTAATAACTGAAACCTTTTTCGATAGAATGTTGGACAGGCCTGAAAAACTACTAGAAGTTAAGCATGATTTACTGCTTTTCTGTGTCTTTCCAATATCGGAAATGCTTCAGCATAAATAGTAGAACACCAATATGAATACTGGATGTTGACACTCACGGAAGAATTGCTTGAGAATTACATGTGGGTGACTATTCATATTGTGGTAAATATTTCTCTTTTTAGAGAGCTTTCACATAAATGGAACCTCAAGCAGATAGGTGGACACCTTTTACTCAAAGGGTAAGTATAGTATGTGTCTTACGTCATATTTTCTAAACATAATAAAATTACCAAATGGACATAAGTTTAATCTGCTGCTATGTTTACTTGACAAGATGCTAACAGTACTTTTCAAATGCTGATTTTTTGAACAATTTTGATTGCGTACACCATTTTCACAGGTTTTCTCATACCAGATCCCTGTGTCTATAGAAGTCAACTGATTTAAAAGATTGTTAGACCTTAATCAGTCTGGTCACATGGAAATAGAATTTAACTAAACTTTTGCCTGAAGCTTATCTCAACTTATTGATACACATTTTAGTAATCGAGTTATGCTTTGTTAATTTTCTCTCAGGAATAATATGGTAGATAACTTTATCAACTTTCAGGTGCCTATTTGGCCAAAATTAGAGTATTGTCATTATGTTAATTCTTATATTGTTAATTTCTACAGGTTAACACATGTGATAGCAATGCCTTTTTATTCTGCAAGCCTGATTGAAACTGTACAGGTAATTTACATATATTTGGAACATTTAAAAAGATACTGTTACTCTTTGTAGATTAAATTATGTGGAAAAATGTATCTTTGACTTCCAATTCAGGTTTATGTTGCAGTAGTTGCACTTGTTTTGCTTGAGGCTGTATGACTTAGCTGAAATGGGTGTTTACTATGAAGAGTATATTAGTATACTATCTTAACTCTAAATCAATAGTTAGAAAGGACATTTAATGTGGATAGTTGGAATATATTGCATATGAAATAGGGCTGTGCTATATCTATGTGTTCCGGCAGATAAAACGTAAAGAAATTTTTCTCATGTAAGATTTTTAAACTTTGCCTTCCTAGGCAAGTTGTTACAGTGACATCTGTCCCCTATAACAACTAAAGTTTTTTCCAGTAGTTCACTGAGGTTTTTGATTAAATACTCAACTCTACCCTTCCAGGACTGTTTTCATTCAATCAACTTCTTACTTTTAATCTTCATCTAGTTCTTTTGTAGCCATGAAAATTAAAATCTGGACCTCTTAGAATACATCTTAGCTTGGTCTGTATCTGTGCAGAGTACCCCATAGCACTGTGTTGCAGTGTTGCATACTGCCTGTCAGTGAGATGTTGCATCTCTTTCTGGAGAAAAGCAAGGGTTAGCTATGCAGAAATGGTCCAGGGTAATTCTCCCAGCCATGTCCGTGTAAGGACTTGCTCTTAGATAACATGACAGAATCTCTGTGCAGCTAAGGGAACTCTTTCTTGTAGAGTGAGCACTTATGTGGGGGTGCAGGATAGTCACTCTCATGTCACTCAGTCATCAAAATAATAATTTTCATTCATTGCGTGGGCAAGTTGTAAGTACTGTCAAGACTTATTTGCTGGTGTATGTCTCAAAAATAGTGCTTTTCCTGGGGAGAAGGTTGACTTTTGCAGTTTCTTAGTTTCAGCATGTTCTTCAGAGGCATGGACTCTTTTAAAAAAAGGGCAGGATTCTGCTCTGGGCAGAGGATCCAAGCTGAAATGAGCCAGAAGGTACTAGGAGAGCTGTTCTGTCTGAACTTGGTGCATTATGGATTAATAGGACAGGCGAGATTAAGCATCTGTGCAGGGAGAGGTATAGACAGACTCAACAACAAACTCACTTCCTCCAAAGATACTCTATATTTTAGAAACCCTCTTTCCTCGGGATCTCTGAGTTTGTGGAATATTTGGGAGACTTAGCTGGTGTGTCATAATGGGAAGCTGGCTGGAACTCAGATTCTTAGTTGTTGGGGAATGGCTCTACCCTGAGCATACCATAGTTTTGGAACTAGAAACAATGGTGGAACACCGTTAATGTTTCTGGAGTTCATAGCAGGCCACAGAATGTAATGTTATATTCAGGTATCTTACTGCTTGTATTTTTGTCTGAAAGGATGTTGCATTACCTGTGTTGTTGGACGTGATTAAGTTTTTTTACCAATAAAAGATAAAAGCATGATTTAAAGCCTGTCTTCTGTTTGCAAAAAAAGTATAAAGTTTCTTTGCTAGAAAGCAACTTAATAAGAAAACCATAAAAAAACAAAAAAGCGTCTCTCCCAGCCTTTTAGGTAGGTAATCTTCTCTGTAGTGGATTGGTTATGAAAATTCCACTAAGATCTGAGGATTCTAAGATTAGTAGCTTCAGCTGTGTGCAAGTATTTTAGTGAACAAGTGTGTGTGTGTGTGTGTGTATATATATATATATATATATATATCTCTACGCTGTATGAAATATGTTCTTGAGTTCCTGGAAACATAATCATGAACTTACTAGAAACACAGCAGAGGTAATGATAGCTTTTGTGAAGATTTTTATACTGTATTAATCGGTGCAGGGGAGCAACTTGGCTTGCCAGGTTTGTGTTAAATTCCTTTGCTGCAAGAAGACAATGACCAGTGACAAACCAGAAAAGTTAAAGATCTTTGGATTTGCTACTAGTGGGTTTATATTGACTTTGATTGTTTTAATTCTGATAAACCAATCCTGTTCAACAGTATCTGTTTGACACTTACCAAGTAAATACATTTCCTCAAAATAGCTGTAAAGGGTGGAAATTTGTAGCTGTCACATTAGTTCTCTTGTCATTAGCATCTCAAACCTCATGGTGGCGTGTTTGGTCAAAGCAAGAAAGGTTTTGAAGTGCAGTGACTAGTGATGTGGGACAGGAGGGGAGTCAGTAGGGGTTGTGCTGCTAAACTTGTACTTAAAATCTACAACAACATTATATTCTCAGGTATATATATCTCAGAACTAGTTTCTCTCCTGCACAGAAAAGACCACGAAGGCTCTGCAGGCTGTTTAGTATTTCCCCAAAATACAGAAGAATATTCTGGTGGTTTATTCTGGCATGAGGTCAGGACACAGACCGTGTGGACTCAGAGACTTGGGCATTCAGGAGAACACCCAAATCTTGAATTTTGGGTGTAAACCACATGGTGAAACACTGGAGTGTAAGCATTAGTAGGGAAAATAACGTTTTTAGCTTAATCCTACACTCACAGGTGGAATGTAACAATAAATAATTATTACAAGATTTTTGTTTTCATTACATCAACAAAACAATTATTTCTTCACTAACAGACAGCATGGGTAAAGAATACTACTTTAAATGCATATAATGCCATGAAAACATTCAAAACTGAACCTATTAAATTCATGTTAAAAATGACCTTTCATCACTAGTTATATAAGTCTTTACTATGTACCTCCAAGTTCAAAGGTTATAGTCATAGTCTTTAAATTAAAGGAATTTTGAATTAAATAAGTCCTTCCTGGCATCTTGCTCCAAATGTAGACATTTTAAGTTCATGGCTGTTTTGCATTCTGATACTTTCACAGTAGGCTGAAAGTTGAATTTCTTTGGTAGAAACACAGATAACTGCAATATACATTAAAAAATCCTCACTTCTTTGAGATGGGTTCATTCTTTAAAAGGAAGCTTAATTGTATGCTATGAAGAATGTTATAACAAGGGACTTTTATTTGTACAGCTGTGTAGACACAATAGCATGCAAGTGTTTAACTCTTTTTTTAAAGTTCGGCAGTGATGATGTGTCAGAGTGGATGTCAGGTTGGTTTTGAAGTGCTCAGCATGAGTTGTAACTCCTTCTTTGTGCTTGTAGAGTGAAATAATTCGAGACAATCCTGGCATCCTGGACTGCGTGAAAGAAGGAATTGGCAGAGTTGTAGGCTTGGGAGTACCCCATAGCAAGCGTCTCCTTCCTCTGATGGTCTTGACTTTCCCCACTGCTCTACACGGAGTTCTTCACTACGTCATCAGTTCCATCGTCCAGAAGCTTGTCTTGTTTGTTTTGAAAAGGGATAATTCCCACAACCTTCCAACTGAGAGCTCCACTTCTGTGCAGAGCATGCTGGATGCGTATTTTCCAGAACTTATCGCTAGCTTTGCTGCTAGCCTTTGTGCTGATGTCATGCTTTACCCACTGGAAACAGTTTTGCACCGCCTTCATATTCAAGGGACACGCACAATCATTGACAATACAGACCTTGGCTATGAAGTGCTTCCAATCAATACTCAGTATGAGGGAATGAAAGACTGCATAAATACTATAAAACGGGAAGAAGGAATGCAAGGTTTTTATAAAGGATTTGGAGCTGTTATAGTACAGTATACCTTGCATGCGGCAGTTTTACAGCTTACCAAAATTATTTACTCAACACTGCTTCAAAATGTTTCTTAATCTGTCCAGGTCTGGATCTAGCACATTGGACATGATTGACTTGCTAACCTAGTTGTTGTTTAAATGGCTTAGAAAATGAACTTCGAGGAATCCACTCTGTGGATTCTCCTTACACTGTAGAACAACTTGTTTTAAAAATGGGGATATAGTTTCCGAAGTGTAATTAAAAGAGAACTGTTTGAAAATTACAGACACAAATTGAATATGTCATGTGCAGTCATACAAAGGGGATCAGATTTCAAATGTGATTGCATTGAGGATTTAGTTTTCCTCTTACCAGTTCACTGACATAAGGAATGGTTATGAGTTGTTAGTATCTGCTTTATAAGCATCTCATCCGATATTTAATATGGACTGTTAGCCAGTTGAAAGGAATTTATTTTCTTAAGTTGTAAGAACTTCCAAGTAGGGGACTGATGGCTTTACTGGTTTTTTAAATATGTTTCCAGCTTCACTGTTAATGGAACTGTGAGTAAAATAGGAAACTGTAAAAGTGACTTAAGTAGACTTAAATGTTATCATTTACAGGTTCATAGAAGACTTATTTTGCTGCAGTGTGGCAGAAGATGACAGAGGGAAATCTCTTGCTTTATATAAAAACAATGAAAAATGGGTTTGGGGCAAAGTTGCACAGAATGCAAATTTGGCTGTCTTGCAGTTTATTTGCAAGGCTTACAATAACTAAGTGTGTGAATAAAGCAAAATGGAAACTGATGTGTGCATGTGTAAGTGCCATTTTTAGTTGACTTTCCACTGATAACTTCAGGGTTTAGTTTTACTCTAATGTTCCATATGAGATTATAATAATCATACAAATCTGTGTAGTAGTAGTAGTAGTAGTGGTGTTCAAAGTGTACAGAAAGCCAAAAAAACCAATTGGCTGTTCTGGAGTTTCTCTTTTGTTGGATTGGAGGGATGTGTATAAAATTATCGTCTTAACTATTTAGCACTGACATCTGTCATTTAAAGTCTCTGCTAGTTTAAATATTTTGTGGAGCAGACCAAAGTCTGTTTATATGCAAGGGAACCACTGAAATACATCATTTTTGCCCTCTCCTCCTTCAGACTCAGCCTGAAAATGATTTTTAATCATTCTAAGTAACCTAATCCTTGGTTTCATCAGGAAATATGGGGGAGGTGGAGAGATGGTTTTTGCAAATAAAACAAGCATGTGGAAAGTCGCTTTTATGAGAGGCTGCTGCTTTTTTCACATTCATGTGGCAAGTCTGTTTTTGTGAATGCTGTAAACTGATCTGCATTTTAATCATTAACCATTGTGTAGTTATCACTTATGGAAAGTAGTCATGGTAAAATAATGTGAAGATGTTGCTCTTCGTAAATTCTGACTTCAGGTCTACTTTATTATTAATCTTTCATGTATTTTAAATGCCTAAGTGTTGAAATGGAACGTATAGGGAACTTGGGAACTGGTTTATTTTGAAATACTGTTTATTGCAAATTTAGTGTATAGTGTATGAAATAAAATGTGATTTCACTGTAAGTATTATAAAGTAATTCACCAAAGAGGCATGTAAAGGAATCCTGTTTTGTGTGTTATGTTTTACTATATAGACTCCAGAGTGGCATTTTAAAAAGTTCCTTAACTTTCCTAAGTGCAAGAACATGATGAATTAAACTACATGCAAGAGCTTAGGTAAAATTCTCAGTTTCTGGGTTGGTTTCTTTTAAAGTTTCTGAGTATCAAGATGACCATGCCAGAAAATCATGCAGACTGGAAAGGACCTCAGCAGGTCATCCAGTCCAAGTTCCTGCTCTAAGCAAGGACAGCATTGACTTGCATATGCCCTTGTCCAGTCAAGTTTTTTATACGTGAAACTAGCCTTTTCAAAGGTGTTAAATTCAACTGTAGCCAACAATTCTATCACAATTGCCTTGAACCAATAATTAAGTGCATCTTGCAGTCCAACACTTGCAGATGTATATATAGAATTGGGCAATCCTGTTTTTCTAGGAATAAAATTTTAGGGCATTTTGCCATATGAAATGGAGGACTTGCCTTTATATATTCTTCAAGAGGGAAGATGAGTTCTCAAGAATGGCACTAGAGACTGCTATAATATTTTATTGTGTCAAAGACTTGTTTTCATTGCTGGCAGTTTTACAGTTGTAGTGTGGGTTCTCAGATCTGTAACTTTAGTCAGGGTGAGAAAGAATGCTGTCAATGTACAGCAGCTGTTCTGTGGTGGAAAAAACCTTTTGCTTTGGGCTGTTCTTTTTTGGTCTTCTTCCCAGAAAGTAGAATGAACATGTTTAGATTTTTCATGTGTGCTTTTTTTATCTTCCAAAACACTTAATACACTTAGTCCAGAGTTGCTGGAATTTTGCCCATGCAAAAATGTAAATGAGTATGGGCCGCAGAAAGTAATTTTAGCCTTTTAAATCATAAATATTTCTGGTTTTCATTTGAATTTTAAATCTGAAGTACTCAATTTTTAGCTCACACAAATGATCAGTAGGTGGCTTCAGCAAGAGGTACCACTGTAAAGTACAAAATACTGAATTGGCTGTAGAATGTAGGTTGTGGTGGAATATGAAGAATTCTTGTGCACTCTCGTGCCTGATACAAACAATTTTTTGTACCTTGTTTTTCTTACTACATTATCTTTAAAGAAGAGAGCTGATTTCAAGGTAAATGTTCCTGAAGAAAGACAGACTCTAATGTTTCCCCTAGTGAAGAATTGCTTGGCTTCTTATCCATGTCTCTTACAAGGAAAGCATTAATGTGCAGTAACTGGCAACAGACCAGGCAGGAAACTTAGAGCTATGAGGCCTCCTGGAAACAGGCAAACGTCTGCCTGTATTCTTTCATGGACAGCATACACATCACACTTGGCTTTTAGTTGTGTTGCAATGGAGCTTTTAGATCCAGTGTTGGTGCCAGTACTGAATTCTTCAGGATTGTTCTAGCTGTGTTCATTCCTCTTAGCAGATCTACTTTGAGGCACACATAAGTTGATCTTCCTCTGGGTACTGTCTGAAATAATGTGAAATGTGCAGTTTTACAGATTTATGCAGAATTTGTAAGACTCAAAATTACATGTTTTTCTTAGCTCTTCTGAATTTAGCAGCAAGTTCAAAGCAAGTACATGGAAGGTATTCATCTCACATGGTCATTCAGCTGGATGCATGCCTGCAGTGGCAAACACAGAGTAGAATCATAGAATATCCTAAGTTGAAAGGGACCCACAAGGATCATCAAAGTTCAGCTCCTGGCCCTGCACATGACACCCCAAGAATCCCACCAAGTGCCTGAGAGCATTGTCCAAATGCTTCCTGAACTCAGGTGCTGCGACCGCTTCCCTGGGGACTCTGTTCCAGTGCCCAGACACCCCTGGGGGCAAAAACCTTTTCCTAATATTCAGCCTAAAACTCCCCTGACACAAATTTCAGGCCATTCTCTTGTGTCCTATTGTTGGTAATCAGACACAAGGCTCAGTGTCTGCCCCCTTCCCCTCAGGAAGTAGTTGCAGACTCCAGTGGGGTCTCTCCTCAGTCTCTTCTACAGGCTGAACAAACCAAGTGACCACAGATGTTCCTCTTAAGGCTCTTTTTTCAGATCCTTCATCATCTTCATGGTCTTCCTTTGAATGCTCTTTAATATCTTTGTATCTTGTATTGTGGCACCCAAAACTGCCCCCAGGGCTTGAGGTGAGGCTGCCCCAGCCCAGAGCAGGACAATCTCCCTTGCCTGGCTGGTGATGCTGTGCCTGATGCCCACCAGGACAGGGTTGGCCCTCCTGGCTGCCAGGGCATTGCTGGCTCGTGTTCAACTTGCCTTCGACCAGGATCCCCAAGTCCCTTTCTGTGGCACTGCTCTCCAGCCTCTCATTCCCCAGTCTCTCCATACATCCAGGGTTGACCCTTCCCAGGTGCAGAGTCCAGCACTTCCCCTTGCTGAACTCCATACAGCTGGTGATTGCCCAGCTCTCCAATTCATTAAGGTCTCTCTGCAGGGCCTCCCTGCCTCTGAGGGAGTCAACAGCTCCTCCCAGTTTAGTGTCATCAGCAGACTTCCTTAGTGTGCTTTGCAGACCTGTGTCCAGATCAGGTATGAAGATGTTGAAGAGCACAGGGCCGAGGATGGAGCGCAGCAGAACCCTGCTAGTGGCAGGTCACCAGTGTGGTGTCACCCCAGTCACTGTCATGCTTGGTGCCTGACCCGTGAGCCAGTTACTCACCCATCACATGATGTGTTTACCCAGCTGTGGGCTGGGTGTTTTGTCCAGAAGGATCCTGTGAGNATCTTGTGAGTGACAGTATCAAAAGCTTTACTGAAGTCCAAAAAAATTGTATCAGCTGGTTTCCATTGATCAACAGGTGGGTTACCTTGTCATAAAAGGAAATCAAGTTTGTCAAACAGGACTTTCCTCTCATAAAGCC
>VWPU01016227.1:0-50054 GCA_013398955.1 Callaeas wilsoni
CGGGTCGCGCCCTGGGTCCCCGCCGCGCTCCCCGCGGGGAAGGGGCCCGGGTGCCCTCCCGCTCCGCCGCTACCCTGGCGGTCGCCGGGCGGCTCTCGCCGGCGCCACAGCCCCGTCCCTGCCGCCACCTCCGCGCCGTGCCCCGTCCCGCCGCGGCTGTTCCCTGGCCTGTCCCTACGGCTACAGCCCTGGCCCGAGAGGAGCAGCAGCCCGGCCGCCGTTCGGGCAATGAATGGAAGCGCAGCCAGCGGTCCCCGTCCTCCCTCCCGTCCTCCCAGCCGCGCACAACTTCAGCGGGGCCGCTGCCTCACCTCTGCCGGGCAGAGGCGACTCCTCCGCGCTGGGGCTCCGCTCTCGCCGCCGCCTCCGGCCCGCGCCCCGCCGGGCTCACCCTCCTCCGCTCCCGCCGCGACCATGCACCGAGGGAGGAGGAATGGGATCCCGGCGAGGGCCGACCCGGCCGCCCCCAGCCGGAGGGAGGGAGCCGCGGCGAGGGGCGGGGAGGGAGGGGACGCGGGCGCCCTGCCCTGCCCAGGACCGGCCCCCTCACACTGACGTTCCGCGCTCCCACACCGCCGGCCGCGGGGAAGCGCTCGGAGCGGCGCCGGGCGGGAGCCGGGCCAGGGAATGGAGGCACCGCGGCCATGGGCGGGCTGGTGTAGCCCGGTCGCTGTCACAGCTGGGGAGAGAGGCTCTGGAAACCGCTGTCCCGCCATCCTGGCGTTTGAATAACCGAGGGTTCTCCATCTGCCCAGTCCGACAGACAGGCTGAACGGACTGGGCAGCACGACTGGCAGTGCCAGGCCCGGTATTGCCTTCGCATCACAGTCTGCCCCACCGGACCTAGCCATAGCGGATGCACTGAATGGAAAGCAGGAATGGTAAACAGCAACTCCTCCCGTCTCCAAAAATTCCTCTTGGGGTAGACCTTCGGAAATCCAATTTACGTTGCAAGAAAATGTCTAAAAAGGCTACAGTGCTTCTGTTTTCGAGCTTTTTCCCATCTGAAGAAATAATTTCCCCCGATATCCCTTTAAAATCATATTTAACACTCTTCCAGTTTCAAAGCAACACTCTGATGACCCAGGCTTTTCCAGAACTTTGTCATTTTTTAAGTATCTTGAGATATCTAATGCCAAGCACATATGTGTCTACAAGCAGTGACACTCATTTAAAGCATCTGCAGGGAAAATTAAGGTTTAAGCTTGGACATGTCTCTGCATGCCTCTGCTATCCCCCACTGCTGCATCCTTGTGTAATATGCTGCTAGTTGTAAGAAGATGACAGGTGTCTAACTTCATACAGCTCATCTCAGTGTCAGCTTCACTTGCTAGATTGGAACTGGCTGTTGCAACAGATAAAACCAGCTGCCAAGTAGGTCAATAAAATAAATCACTCTGGGTATCTCAGAGACATAAATGAAGTGCTACACCAGTGCAAAACTTGATTTGCTGCAGCTAAAGCTGTCCTCCCGGGAAAAAGTAAGGAGTTCTCTTTTCACGAATATCAGAAAGGTATCTTTCACAAACATTACATTTACTTGAAGTTATGACTTTGGGCTGAATTATCCTTTTACTGCTATGATACAGAGGAATCAGTGCAGGCTGATCCTGCTGACTGCTTGGGACTCCAAAGTCTTAAACTCTGCAAGAGCACATTCCATCTGACTGGACTCAGTTGCTGGATCTGTGCTTTTTTAAATTGGTGTCTGCTGCTTGGAAAACCAAAAGTCAGTAAATGTTTTCCCAAGTATATAGGTTGAAGAAGAAAAAACAAATACAAAACTCCAAGAATTATGTTCCTATGGCAAAAACATTAAAAACATATGCTACTCTCTACACTTACTGAAAACAGAGCATATGCTTTCCTGTCTGATTATTGTCCAAATTTGTGTCCTTACATTACTTTTCTTCTTTCTGGACAAGTCATCAAATGAAACGTTCTAAAAAAAGTTTGATTAGAGACATTTTTGAATATTCCCATTAGAGACTCTGAAAATTCATTTTCTACAAAATAAGAGTGTCTTTGTAAAGCTGAACTCTCTGTGACCTTGAGAGCAGCTAGTTCAACATACAATAGGAGACAACTCAATAGGTCTGTCCAAAAATAAACATCTCTTTAAAGAATATTTTAACCCTAGAGACTGCACTCAAATAGCACACTGACAACATTATCTGATGACACAAAATTAACGCAGTAGTCATATTAGTTTTCAAAAAGCTATGAGGCCTTTTGCATTCCAGTTTTGCAGTGCACTTTGAGCTAATATCCACAATACATGGGTCTGCTACTTTTGGATCAGTTTTTTCTGAAATAGATACATGCTCCATGCTGTTTCAAAAAGATAGAACCATGATAGAACTACATCAATAATGTGAAACAAAAAAGTATAAAGTCTGCACTGCAAATACGCATGTAGCAAACATCAGTTTTCTCACTATTAACTTTTAAAAAGATATATCTATTAATTCTTAAAAAGATAAAGTGAAATGCTAATTGATTTAATAAAGCTTACCCAGAGTGAAAGGAAATAATTATTAAAGCATTCTTACTATCTTCATTTATGAAGTCAGCTTTTAAATGTAGACACTCACCTGTGTCCAAATCACAGGTAAGTCTCACAGCAATTAACAGATTGGATATAAAGAGTGATGTTGTGATGGTTGCTGCAGTAGTGGATCCAGTGGCAGCAGCAGCAGCTTTTTCCTTCTCCTCTCTTAATTGTTTAAAAATTGTTTGCTATTTAAAAATACACAGTAGGAACAATTTTGCAGTTCTGCTATCATTTAGTGGTAATGTGCAGGCTTAGCCACTGGATAAAGTAATTTCTAACGGGAAGGATGACACCTGGTAATAAGCAAATGATAACCCACTGAACACTATGATAAAGTTTTTAAGAAACTTGTTACAGAATTACAGCATTGCATGTAATGCAAAGGGCAACCATGGCTTAGAACATTTTAATTTGGCCTAACAGACAGTCTGACCCATTGGATCCTGTCTGGTCCACAGCACATATTGTTAGAGGTTCTTTTTAGCATACTACCCGGATGCAGAAGCTTGTGTGGCAAGCTCGGTGCATCAGGTTGTGGGGCTGAAAAAGTTTGCGACTTGGAAAAACAGCCACGACCAGGCAGTTTTCACAAGGAGGTAGGAAGCAGCACGCTGAAATCCCCTGGTGCGGTCTGAAGGCCAAGGATTGTGACCCCGGCAGATCTAAGCATAGCATATAATTTTCTTAATTGGAACACTTCTTTATTTGGAATTGGTGTGAGGAACTTGGTATTTCCTTGTATCGAAGTAGTGGGGTTTTAATGCTAACTAATTACTATATTGGCTTTGATGTGCAGCTCTAAACATTTTTATTTTGCTTATCTTAAGACCAACTGCACAAACAAATAACTCATCACCAGAACTTAGCACATACGCATAATCCAAACAGGAAACAGAGACGTCAAACAAGCACACTTTGGATTAAGTAATATATGAGATGAAAAAGATGATATAATGTTTTTTCCTCTTGCTCATAGATCTTTCCAAGTATTAACTTAATAGGCGTTCATTTGTTTAGACAGTTTTCCTCCCTAAATATTGGTTTACTTATAACCCCAGATAGTAATACCTGACCTCATTTTGATTGATCGATTTAAATTCTCCATGGACGGTTAGAATGAAGGATTATTTTACCCTGAAATTTCCTGAAGTTCACCTGAACAAATACAGCCTTGGATGTGGCCCAGAAAACATTCTCTGAAGGTTGTAGGAATAGAATATAGACAGGGCAGACAAAACAGGATAGCAGAAAGTACAACCAAAGAGACTACGACATCCAAATAACTAGCAAATAACATACAGGTTGGAAAGAAGAACAGACACTATTTGGCTCAAAATTATGTTCTCACTTAGCCTGTGAATAGTCACTGGAAACTATTAAAAATATTGGACAAGATACAAAAATTTCTATATAGAGCCTACAAAAAGCTAAAAATGAACAAAGTGAATATCATGTGTGCATACTGGAATTAGTAGTTGGACTAAACAGCAAATCAATCTCAACTTTTTAAGCTTCAGATACATTCATACTGGATTTGTTCCTTCATTGCACTTAGTTTTCTGTTGCTTTTTGCTGGTGGTATTTTGGTTTTATTTTTTAAGTGGCTGCTGTTCCAAAATCTTCTCACTGTGGAGGAATGGGATAAATTTTAATATTCTATCTGAATGAATGATCTGACTACAGAAACACACAGGGAAGAATTTTTTTGAGTAAAATAATGTCAAAGAAAATGCTGCATTTGGAACTTGCCCCAAGAACTCCAATGAAGATGGAAAAGGAGGAGTTAAGGAGGCAGAATATTGTGAGAAATATATAAAAGGGAGAACTCAGCTCTGGAAAAGTGAGATGAAGTTGAGTTGGGACATGGGTGTTATTTTGTTGTGGGTTTTTTGTTCTTCTACTCGAAAGAAAAGTAAGATGTAAAACATCAGCTGAAATAAATCTTCAAGAGAATGTGTCTTTCTCAAGTAACACTTGTTTTTGTTTGCAGCTTCAGAAATTTCAGTTTCTGTAAGCACTTAGCTATGACATTTAATTTTTCAGTAGTTCATTGCTCTAGTGTCAATCAGTATATGGTGTTACAGAAAAGAATTTGATCTCTCTACTATATTGCTAGTGACAAAAAATTAATAGCTGTATCAGGGACAAAAAAAAAAAGACATTTGAAGAATGGGAAAACCAATCTGTTCATACTGAACACTTCAGGAGCAAATGAGAAATGAGAAGAGGCTGTGGTTAAGCTAAAATGGTCATTCAAAATTAGCACCTTATGTTGTAGATAATAAAAAAAAAGGTGCAAGAGAATCCAGCATGGATAACAGCAATACTATACTGAATTGATAGATTCCTGAGGAAAGGAATTTTAGAGCTCAGGTCAAAAATAAAGTTTATGTGAGAATTGTAGCCACGGATAAAGAAAAATTACTATCTCAAAGTTGTTAAGTACCGAATCAATGTACAGTATCTAGACTTATCTGCTTGTGATGACCTAGGGAAAGATCAGTGCTGAGTAGCAGAAAGCATGGAGATGTCTGCAGAGAGAATGGAAATAGGAAGAAGGTCTGGAAGGAAAGACTGGGAGCTGTCTTATCATACTGAATTTGAGTTGATTACTTAATTTCAATATATCCAGAGACATATCTTGAGATTTTCATCTCTACAGAAGAAAGAAGTCAAGGGTGACTCAGGAAAGCTAGTTTAATAACCTATTTAGATACGAAGAATAAGTGAAAGGGACAAAGGACAGGGCTGCTTAAGTTTCCGTGGGAAAGCGATGAAGAAAGCACTCTTCCAGACATACAGACCAATGCAAGGCAGCAGCAGGCATTCATCAAAATAAAAACAAATTGAAAAAATAAGGTCTGCTAAAACAGTGTCTCAGAGTCTGAGACCTTTAAAAAGAAAGCAACATGAGAAGAGACAAAGGCCTGTGGTGGGTGTCAAGAGATATCTGTTGACCCTGGCTGAGTATTCTGAGGTCTCACATTCCATCTCTGAACCAAGCTTGGTGTTTTGGGGACACTAATTGTTAAACTAATTTGGGACTTTGCCAGTATGGTACAATAGAAGAATCTACCACTGTATTTTAAGAAGGCTGTAATTGAATGCAGACACTCAGGCTCACTGAAGGGATCCAGATTTATCACTGTGTCTAATCTGTATTTTTGAAACACATATTATTGTAACGACTATGTAAAAAAAGCTGTCTAGCCAAATAAATGCTGCCTGACACAACAGCAGTAACAGCTGTTTTATCTCCTTTCCCATAATTTGGCACTCTAGGACAGAGAATATTTTAAAGTGCACTTTATGCAGTAATTAATGAGAATTTAAATTAACAGTATCCTTTCTACCGAACAAACCAAGACATCCATTAGGTATAAATAATTAAAGAGGCTGGGTTTTAAATAAGATACTCACCTATTGAAATTCCCACATTAATAACCAGCTATGTTAATCTGTTTCTCTTCTAATGTCCTCGGGAGTGCTAAGAGAAAACATATACATTCAAAAGACTGAGCAGGCTACTATGCATAAAACATTTGAAATTACTCTATCAACTCATATATCCAGTTGAAAAAAAGCAACTCTGATACCTTCTTCAACTACTAGCTTATTCATCCACAAATGAGGCATTTTCTAGGACTTTTTCCAAAATATCCTACAGTTCTACTGGCTGTGTTACAAATTATAAAAGGCAATAGTGTACTGCTATTTCTAAGAAATTATATATCTCAGAAATGTTTAATGTGTCATTCATCAGTGTTAACATCATTAGAGATAAATCTCAAAGATTGTAACATTGCCAAGTTTTTCAAAGCAATTTAAAACTTGAAGAAATTGCTTAAGAATTGGTAAGATTCACCCAAACTATCCAAAGAAATTCAGTGCAACAGTCTTGTTACTCCATATTCACAGTTCTATAATAACTGCTTGAAACATTTTTCAAAATTAAAATGGGCATTCCTAGGAATTCTGACTTAGGAATAATTCAGCCATGATTACACTAAAGTTTCCTAGCACCACAGCATGCCAGTGAGAACCAGAGTAGCACAAATCAGAGCAGTTACAGACATCCACTACTCCTGCTGGCAGTTTGTGCTGGTTTTGAGTTAATTTCCACACATTCCCCACATCCAAGGATAGGAAGTGGATTCCTAACATATTTTATGCTTATCTGGATGCTCAGGATTTTACACACTGATCATGGCATTGCCAGGATGCAAAAGAGGGAACAAACAATGATGCAGATTGTTTTTTGTTGGATTCCCCTTTGCTTTGTTTATCCTGTAGACTATCACATTTCCACACCTCGCACTCTGATAAAATTGTCCTTACAGAAGTTGTAATTATGCCTTCCAGCCCAGGAGTTTGAATTAGTAGTCTATCCTTGTCATCTTGTCAGCCATCTGTAATATAGTATTTTAGGAGGTTTTTGAAATCCTTTTCTTGTCTTGTCTCATGTGGCTCTAGTTCCACTGTTTTCCTTCCCTGTCACAAATGTAATGAAACTCTTCCTACTTCTAATATGAATATTATGAAATGATCACATCCATCTCCAAATTAGGTTAAATGAGCTTTCTATTTCCAGACAGTGTAAAAGAAGTATGGAATTCTCAGGGTAAACCATGCTGTCTTGAATCACACTTTCAACCTTGATCATTGTTTCTCCCTCAGAAGACTCTACTTTCTGTGGATTGTAAAGCCAAATTGGACAGCATGCAGTCTAGCACTTTTGCCAGCTCTGTACGGTTTGGTTTATCCAGAACTCTGAAAATAAAACCAAAAACAAAATACAAAAGGAGTTGTTCTATGTTTAAATTTAATCTTCCTGAGAAGTAACTCTTTTTGCATCTGCTTGGACCTTGCCGCAATCTATTCCAATACACTCATGATTAAAAAAGCCCCTAACCTTTGGAGGACATATTGTACAGCAATATCTTAATTAGGATAAGGTATTTAATTTTTCCAGAAGGTAGCTAGTACATCATATATAATTTAAAAAGAAAAAAAAAGTAACCTTGAAACAGTTTTAGCTATAGAATACCTGAAATAACCATCAAATATGAGTTTTAAACTATAATCTTACAAGTCAGACATACTCTCTGAAAAAAAGCCTCTGACAGCATTAACACATGCTGTGGGGCTACATTATGTTCATGTTTATGGCCTCACAAGAGCACTAATCTGACATGTGTCAGATTAAAGAGATTCAGATGTCCTGAGAAGCCTGGGGGCACACAACTACATGTCTCTTCCAAAGAACAAAAGACATGCACGTATATACTGACAGTAATTTGCAGATGATCTTTTAATGTGGAGGATCACATACAGTCTACATAACCTGGGGAAACATGGATCTTGCTAAAAGAAAAGATTTGTGAATTGTAAAAATGCTTTTTAAGGTTGAAGCATGTATTTTTGATATGGCCTGAGTGACACCAGTAGGCTTTTCTTTGCCAATCACTAATCACAATTATGTACTAACAATTACAGTGTAGCAATTTCCATGTAACTGGGCAAACTACAGAGTGTTATAATGTTAACTTCCTCGGCACAAGGCCATGTGTTCTGAATTTCAGCAGAAAAAAATAATGTAAGGTGTACAAACAGGTTTAAGCATTATTCTTAAAAAACTCCAACACTTTTGAAATCAGATTTCATTGTTCATGGCAGCACACAACACTAAACTTAAGTGAATCTTAATATTAGACGCTTTCAAAGAATATACACTGAATAAATGATGAAGAGTGAGCCACTACTGGCTTAAAACCAGCAAACAAACTTTGTAATTTTACCCTACTTAGAAGAAAACATAACCTCAGAACTTGTTCAGAACTCAAAAAGGAATCTATTAAGAAACCCCAAATTTCTGTCAGCACACTCACAATTGCTCCAGTACCTGAAGCTCTTAATGATAAAGTAATGAAATTCTTTTTTGGATAAGAGTGTAAAGCCAAACAAATGCAATAAACCCTTTCTTCTTATGTAACACGCTGAAGTGTCTTCAGAAAGATCATAGTTTTGCATGAAACTTCTTTGAAAACATTGAGCCTTTTCATTATAAAATGGAATTTCTGTAAAATAATACTCTGTATTTCAGCTTAGTAATTGCTTGTATGTATTATTAAGCCACAAAAAGTTCATCTACTGTTTTGGCTTTAAACTCCATATAATTGAGCTTACAAGGTTTTATCACTAAAGACTTGTGTTGACCAGAATGCTGGCTAAAACAAGCTTAAAAAATAAATTTAATGACAGAGACAACCCTGCTGAAAGAGCCTTAATAATTAGGATTTATGGTATTTTCCTGTAGGAAGAATTGTCTTTCTCCAATTATTCATTGAAACCTGAATCAATCACTTTGTTTGATACGGTATCTCTAGATCAACTTCAAAAGAATGTGAGAATCAGCCCCAATATAAATAGATGAGACCTATTTAGGAGCTTTTGCTGGTCTAGAGGTTGAGGATTCTGGACAACAAGCTGGTAAATTTCTTTAGGGATCCAGCCCTATGCTGAATCACACATATTTCTCACTAGTCTTAACTTTCCTTTAAATTAAAGTCTGGTGTTTTCATAACATTTCCTTTCACCATATTGCTCATTTACCCTCTAGGTGCATATCTGCATGTTAGCATGAGAGATTTGCTGGGATCTCTAACTCAGGATTCTACTGGTCACATCATAAAAACTCAGAATTTGAATACCTGTCTTTAAATGGGTCCATGGCTCTCATGGAAAATGGTATTTCTTTTTCACAGCCCTTAAAGTTATCTACACTGCAAATACTGCATCATCTTGCTATAAGGTGTGTAAATTTCTCTTCTATGCCATTGGCTTGTGTATGTTCAGTGATAACCCTGTCTTCTAATGAGCCAATTGCCTTGTCCCTCTGCAAAACAATCAAATAATCTTACTCCCTGCTAATGGTCAGTTCTGACTGCAGCATAAAACTTGTTTCCACAGTATCTATCCTTGTTAAAGACAGACACCTTGGATCACACACTCAGAAGCACAACAACAGCCTTTTTCTCTCGCACAGTAAGTTACACTTCATCTTGAACTATGTTCTAAGTAGGAAAATTTAAATTGCATTTTTATGTTTTTGTCTCTGAAAGAATTAAAGTAACTGTTTCAGAAGTGATGAATGATCTATATTAAAACACAAATGAAAATAATTAGCTGGAGATAACATTAATGAAATGCTACAGTGATTAGTCCTAGGAATTCATGCTTTCCTTATTTGAACAGATAAGATGGAATCAAAACAACAGCTTGGAAACAAACTATTTGCATTTAGGTGCAGATGATACTGATATTGCAAGGACATTGCAATTATTGAGAATAATAACGAAAAAGAAAGAGGAACTGAGAATTAAAATACCACAACCGATTAAAAGTAAACATTGTTAATGATGATATTTATAGGGCTACTAAAGAGAAGAGGCAAGAGAAAGGAAGAAACTAATTATGGAGAAAAATACGGCACATATTGACAAAGAGTACTGCATAGTTATTAGTGGATGCTGTTTCTGCAGTAGCTAAATATCCAAAAAGAGGTAGTGAATAAAGAAAATTCCAACTTCCAAAGCCAAAATAACAGGAATTGCTCAGTGTATACGTGTCTTAGATATTATAAGTATCAGTGTATAAGATCTTAGATATTACCTACACCTTAGAGCTTGGTATCATAGCCAAATTCAAAAATTGTACAGTACACCAACAGTAGTTCACAAAATAATACTGTGGTGGCTACTATGCAGTAATAAGGCTGGCTAACTGTCCCACAGAAACCTTAAAAGATGGGGTTTTGCTAGGTGAGTACGTTTTAACAAAATTACAAATTTCAACTAGTACTGTTTCTCTTAAGATTTTTTTTCTAGCCTTTTCTTACGTGATATTCAGGGGACGGTTGCATGAGAAATTGGTGGGTACATTTGCAAAGTCACCGAATGACAAGTGAGCACAGGTCATATCTTAACCTCAAAATTAATTCAGCTGATGACCTTTCCTGGGAGTCACGTTTCGTTACGAATTGTTGCAACAACTGGAGCACTTGGAGAAAATCCTAAAGGAGAAAATTGTTAAGTATAATTTAGTAAACTAAGAAGAATTACACCTCTTTGTTTCAACGGAGTGATGCAAAATGTTCTGTTGGGGAATTCCTAATGTGTCCAGGACACAGTACACAGTCATTTCTAGTGCTGCAGGAAGAAAGGAAAGGTACAAGGTCATTGGTAAATGGTTCCATGAAGCAGTTTCTGACCAAGTTCTGACATTGAAAATTAGGATTGGAGTCACAGTTAACAGGCAGAATATATATTCTGGCCTTGAAACAGCAAACAAAAAACCCCAGCCTTGTACGGCAAAGTGTTCATGGTTTCCCAGTGACGTAACAGCAGCAAAACTGGTAAAACCCGAAGTTGAGGGTATATCAGGAGCTTTTATGTGCATCCTCTACTTACTGTGTGTATGCCAGTCTTCTTGATTCACATTTTTGGAACAGTCACCATTTCTAACAAGTTAAGATTCTTGTGGTTTTGGCTATCTGATTTCAATCTAAACATCTGACTCAGAGCCAAATCATGGTATTTCTTGAAGTGATTGTAGGCCAAGTGGTCTTCAGGAAGCACAGACAGAGTACATGCAGTTAAAACAAATAAGGAGCACCTTTTTATCTCTCATCTGTCACATTAATTAAAGAATGATAGTGGCCCTGAACCTCCATTAGTGCTATTCTAAACATAATAAGTGAATTACTCTCTCTTTAAAAAACAACCAAAGAGGAAAAACTATTTTATTCTTCATAGTCTGGTCATAAAAAAATAAAATCCAGTGAATAAATATTTTTCAAGTCATGGATCTATTACATAATTTAAATGACAAGTATGTTACTTTTCTCATGTAAATACAGAGAAAGAGGAAATGTGGAGTAACTCACAAGAATAAAAATCAAGTGTTTTTTTCCTCTATACTTGCGGAAACCATATTTATTACCAGAGAAGTGGGTGGTCTGTACCAGAATTTGAACACATGATAACCATAGCTTGATGCACACATCCAAAAACTGAATAAATATAAGGAGGTTACACATTTAGGCATATAGTGAATTATCTGCAATGTCCTTAGCCCCAAAATTTAGTTTTCAGTGGAATTACTCTGCATTTAGAACCTGTTAAAGAAAAACAAATCTATTAAAGTGTTCAGCTAGAATAACTTCTAAATAACTGAATACATAAATCCAAGACTTGGATTAACATGGTTGTACAGTAAGTTGAACTAAATTCAGCATCTTTATATTGCTTTATTTTTCTCACAATGTTCAAACTAATAAACTTTAATTTTAACAATAACATTAAAATTCAATGTCACTGATTATAACTCACCATGCTAGTAATTTTAACTACGTAATTAGGATTTCCTGTTGTTTTTTCCCCTGATTACAGTCTTTCTTTGTTTAAATACAGCAGGCATTTATGTCTCTAACATCTTCCAGAACTGCACTAAAAAGCTCCATACCAGAGACACCAAAGAATGCATAAATGAATGACCCTTAGACTTTTAAGTCAATGGAGAAAGCTGGTATCACCCTCAACAACAGCACATTCTGTCAACTCATCTGAAGTTGCCAATATAATCACATTTACGATAAGATACAATTATGGCTGGAAGATTCCCACAGTCCTGCCAGATTCCTCAAGGGTATTAGCACTTGTCTGATTGCAGTACAGAACAAAGACATTGTTAAAATATCAGTGCATCAATCAGGAGGAATTTGGAGACTTTGAAGTTTAAAAAAATAAAACAACAGTGTGGGAAAGAGAAGCAGCTACAACAGTTAGGTGAGTTATGTTTGCCAGGTTTAGTTCAATATCACACTCTTGGACAGGAGTTTTATTCTTCATTTGTCAGAAACAGAGGTAGAAATAACTTTTCTTTTAAAAATAAATTCATTAATATCAATAGCTATTTGAAAGTACTTCAGCTTTATGTGATCTTTTCCCACAAGGAAGAACTAGCAAAATAGAATGGAACATTAATCGCCATTAACCATGAGTCTCAGGCTTCTAATTAAGTGGTTGCAGAGCCTGAGACTGCATTTCCTTAATACTGTTGCCAGTATTCCTTCCTCCCAGTAGCTAGTTTCAAAAGGGTGTGCAGAAAGTCTGAGGTGGTGGATCTATGAAGAACAGAGTGTAGTAAATGCAGTAAATGCATTCTCTTCTAAATCCCTCTCTGCTTTGTAGGCAATGCATAAACTTCAGATGTACACAATTCACTAGGAGCAACAATGAAAAATACCCACACCATATCCTAGGAGCACAAAATCATGCTGGAATTTACTGTTGCAACCTCCTTACAGTAAACATATGGAAATGTACAGGCTTTTATTTTTCTAATTTACATTAATAGTTTCTGTCACTCAGAGGTGTGAGCTATAGGGATGTTCTCAAACTCAAAGTGTAGAATTCGCCAAAACCTTGCTATTATTTACCCAGAAACTTGCACTAGCTGCAGGAGTGGACTTCTCAGAATTTCTTCTGAAAGTAGAGCAAATATCATAGTTTTAAGAAATGTCCCAAAAACACTTATCTCTTCAAAAGCATCTCTAACAGATTAGTCACAGAAGTGACTAAGGAGGTTCGATATATGCAGATAAAGTGCAGCACATATATTGAAACAAAGAGAACAGCAACCAGAGATTCCCTAACTGCTCTCCTTACTACATTTGTTCCTACTACAAACAAGTCTTACGGAAGTTTACACAGTTCCAACTGAGTTTGCAGTTTGTATCATGCTTGCAAATAATCTGATTTTTTTTGAAATAGCACTGAGGTCTTCCAATGGAGTCAGAGGGCATGCTGACACCAGCATGAACTTGAACAAATCCTTAATGAGAACAAGCAGACAAAGCAACTAAATAATTTTCCTAGTCCAGAGACTTTGCAATTACTATTGTAAAAATACATATCCATCACAGAAAGATAAACAAACAGAGATGATAGCAGCAAGTAAAACTGTGCATCAAGATGTTTGTTCTACCAAGTGCCTAACAACCATATTGTACCACTGATACAGCCATGGTCGGTCATTGGATGAGCAGGCTTCTGCGCTGCTAGGACAGAAGTGTGCTTGAACAGACAAACTGTGCTTGCAGAAAAATGGTGTTTTTAAATGTACAGCTGCCCTTAACCATAACCATACCATAGGCAGAGAAATAACGAGCCTGTCAGAAAGAAATTACAGACTGACTAGAAATGAGTTACTCTGAGCATGAAAAGATCCGATTGTTACCACTGCAGACATATGCCGAAGCATGCCACCACCACATGCTTGCTAGAGACCAGAAATTAAAAAATAGGAAGAAGGGACTAATATCTTTCTAATCACTGCATACTCACTGGTATGAACTAGCATAGCTCTGTTGGCTACAGTCGAGCTGTATCAGCCTCCTAATAGGAAGATTTTGGCTCTTCTACGACTTTTTATTCCTCACGAGTTTGGAACAATAGGGCTGAAAAATCAGAGAAATGCAAAAACATGAATTTTCGGTGAAACATGCATAACTAGACAATGTGATGAGAGCAGGAACTGACAAGAGAAAGGCCAGGTCATGAAGCTTTCAGTTTGTACAAGCCAACAAATCACTAAATGTGCATGAGGATTTACAAATGCTACACAATTTGAAAATCTGTTCTGCCTTTAAGTTTTTGGTTTACTGCCTTTGAGAGGAGAGGAATGAAGAGTGTCAGATTACAAAGCGGAATTCCTACTGCTGACCAGAAAACATTGGATTTCCTTGTTCAGACCCTAAGGGAAAGAACAGTAGCCACTGTTATGGCTTTTTGGAAGTCAATTTCTAAGCAGTAATGTAAAGTTAAATACGGGCCCATTTAAAAAACATAGAAATCTACCAGATTTACTGGGCTGTCTGTCTCTATGGGCTTTACTACAGGTCTACCAAAAGAAAATTCTATCTTAAACATGTTTCTTTATAGGGTTTATAGCTATAATTTATTCTTTCTTAAAAAAATTTTCATTTCCAGGTTTTAGAGCACAAGGATGAGAAAATGGAGATCATAACATTTTCAATGCAGTAAATTTTATTAATGATAGCTCCTAAGGTCTGTTCTGCAGGTCTGTTTAGAGACTGAAATTCAATGAATAAATGTATATTTGTTAACTTTTTCTGAAGTCATGTCTAGATAACATTTATTTTAAAGATAAACACACAATGAAAAACATTAAAACAACATTAAGGAAGAATAGAATGTTTGCAATATGCATAGATTTAAAAAACTGAGAGTTATTAGCTGAGAGAGTAACTTTCTCTTCTTCCACCAGTGATATAGAGTAACAGTTGTCATCTTATCATATTTTCAGATTAATGTTCGAAATAAGCTGTGATTCCACTACAAATATGACTTTATCAGTGAATAATAACCAAAGAGTTTTCCCCGAACTAAAACAATGATTCCAGTTTATATGATAAACAGGAGTGTTTAATTCTGCTGTACAGCTTGACTGCGCCAGTTCATAAAACAAACTGGAACCATGACTCGGGCTGAGTGACCAACATCCCAAACAAAGCTTTTCCAAGCACAGCCCTATCTGTATTTCTCACAATACCCTGTCCTCTCCATCTTTTCACATGGGCAACCAAGACACATGGATGTTAATTAATCATTAATTAATTCAGAATCTTCCGACTGCAGCTCGTGGGCAAAGATCTTTCATGAGCCCTGCATTCACTGGAAGCTATGGCCTTGAGTGGAATTATTCTGACTTTCACTTTGACAGTACAGGGAGATCTATGCAGTAATCAGCTCCTAAGACAGGAGTGGAAGGAAACAGTGCTCCAAGTGCACTGCAGTTGTGTGTGCATTTGGGGCTGACCGTTATGGACCTAAGCAATGACAGATCTCTGCTACATCTAGAATTTTGATGATTTTCAGTGTATTATAGTCACTTTTTGCCTGGATCATATTTAGGATGAAACCAAGTGTTCCTCAATCTTTTCTTGCATTCCTCAATCTTTTCTTGCATACTCATGCATCAGCAGTACATTTATGAAAAGCACAATGGAAATAAACTATAGATAAAACTAGCATTGGCATTTAAAAAGAGGCCATTACTTTATTTGAATGTCATCAAACAAATGTCATTAAATAATAGTAAGTAAAAGCATCGATAGTGGCTGTTGTTGAAAAGTCTGCTTTTGCTTGCAGCTTATGATGCTTACACTGCTGTAGGCTCTGGAAAGAATTGTTGTTAAACAATGTTGTGATAGCAGGGTCTCAGCATCCTCACTGCTTCTGAAAAAATAGATACTAAGTAATTTAATATTGGTATTTAGAATCAAAGACCCAAAATATAAAATTTAGAAGTACAACAAACTTAGACAATGTAGGAGCTTGCTTTGTTTGGATTTGGGGTTTGGATTACGTCCACACATATAATTCATATTTTGTCACAAGTTAAATACAAAATGCATAATTCACTGCACAGTACAAAAATCCTCAATGATGTTTGTGGGTTAATAACTATACTTGCCTCTTAACACTACACTCAGTCTGTATAGCCAGGAAGATAGATTCTTGCAATTGCATTTCATGCTATAAATAGAATAAACATTTGCATAGAAACTCTTATTTTTGTAAGAAAATTCTCTCCATTCTATAGTGTTGGAATAATAACTTTTAAAAAAATTCCTTTTAAAATTTCTTTTTCATATACCACGGCCTTTTCTTTATCACAAAGTAAATACAGAAAAAGGTGAATTCTAAAAACATCTCCACATAAAGCAACGTACATTAAGTTCTTCTGTACTGAGGGCAGAAATAATTACCAAAAAATCCTGTTGTTAACAAGCAATTATAACTCAAAGGAATTTCAGACATCTTATACCTGCTGCCTCTTAAGAGACAATCTCTCAATCATTCACATTCCTAAATGTTTCTTCACAGTAGGCTACTTTCTAGGGCAAATATAAACAGAAATGCAATTGTTCTACTCTATTCCCTCCTACATTTTTCAAAATCCAGCTGGGGTATTTTCATAAGTCTCCTTTGATATTATAAATATGTCTATTTTTTACTCAGCCAAAGGCTATGCCATTTCAGCTGTTCTGGATTTTTTTTCTAATGCTGAATTTATGGCAAAAGAAAACTGTCAGTAAATTCCTAGCCAGGCTTCTCCACTATATTAGTTTTGGAGCTTTAGTTAGAAGCAGAGTAATGGTAATGCATATGTTGCTCTTATCCAGTTGCTTAATATACCATGACCACGCTCTCTTCACTATACAGTAAAGTCAAAACAGAACTGAAAAGGCAGGAGAATGACTTTGTTTCTACAACATGTCGCTGCTGGGGCTGCGGGGTATTACTGGACCAGATTAATAGCCACTTTGGGATTATTTCAGACAGTGCTTTATCCATCAAGTATGAATTGTAAAACAGAATATTTGAAAACAAAGCAAAAAGGACAAGAATTAAAGTGAAAATTCAGTACATCTATAGGGGCCACCTACAGAGCAGCAGTGCTTTCATGGTTCTTGGGCTGGCAGTTACAATGCTCACAGTCTTTTAAAAAAGGCTCCTCTTACCACATACACAAGGGAAGAGGGGGGAAAAAATTATGATCCTGCAGGAATTGACTATTTTCCTGGATAACTGCACACTGATGAGCAACATCAAGAAAACAGTTTGGATTGCCCTGACTATAATCTATCGATTAAAAAACCCCAAACTATTTGTTACTGTGAGTTAAGTACAGTTAAGCTGGAACTGAGAATATGTTTGCTAGAAGCTAAGTCCACCCTCTGACTCAATGCTCTCAACATTCATCTCTTCATCATCCAGACAGACTCATTAAAGCTTTTCCCCAGTGAAGCAGGATAAATGTGAAGGGTAAACTTAAGGGCTCAGATGTCCTTGAATAAGCCATTTCTGAGTTTTCTATCCAATAAAAATCAATGACTCCTACTTCATGAGTGTGCTTGGAGAATGTAGACAATCAAGAAAGACTTCAACATCCCTGGATAATAGGGCCATCGAGTAATGTTTCTGGCAGATTTGCAGGTCCCATGAAATTATTTGGGCAGGCCACAGATGTCCTGATCAAAGTTTTCCATTCATTACCATGGGCTCTATGCCCAAAATTACTCAATAAGCATTGCTGAATACCAAACACAGCTTACTTTGTTTGTACGTGTATTCACTGTGTTCTGACTCCTTGTTTGCTTGAAGAAATAGCAAGAATGCATAGCTGAAAAGAAAGACAGGGCTTTTTTATTTTTATCACTGTCCTGAATGCCAAAATCTGGCAGCCCAGAACTGTGGCTTTGGTGCAGTACCTTGTTGTGGCTTTTGAAGATTCATCCAAATAAACACTGCATTCCTTAGATCCAAATCTAGCTATTCTGACTATACTTTTTTTCTAACTATAGTCCTGCAGACAAAATATAACTGCCTTTATTGCTGTCGAGTTTAGCCAGGATTAGGGGATCTACATCTGGTAACTGCTTTGATGATGGCAGCCGGTAGTCACTTTTCTGAAACTTGGCAGCAGATGTATTGCCAACCTTTCCAGTATCTCTGTGCTCCACCCCGCAGAAACAACACTCTCAGGAGGGAACACTAACACAAGAAGCACTGCATCATCCTCTTTGCCTCTGCTAACCATGGTATGCAATTATCACAAGGGCCGTCACTGATCCCATCCATGGATGGCTGACTCACACTGACTGCTCTGTGCCAAAAAAAGTTTTTACTGTTCCTTGCAGCAGTTCTGCTCAATGGAGATGAGCTCATACATGAATTGTAAGGCACTGGAAGAAGATGGGAGAGCACTGGATTCGCAAGCAGCAGCTTGGGACCCCAGAGAATTCTTTACACTGTACATTCAACCAAGATCTTCCCACATAATAACCCAGCTTGAAATAGAAGTGAGTCCACTGCCTGCAGCTGACAAAGACAGTAAGCTGAAAGAGTTAAAACATTCAGCTGGAAACCCGCTGGCAAAAATATTGCTTAACCTCCTCAACCTTAGAATTGGCAGGTTTTTTTTCCCCTTCTCTTAGCAAAAGCACTACTTCCCCATTACAAACCTCAGCTTATTTATAGACACATGAAACCTATGGGTCTACTTGGGGTGGGGCTCCAAAGGGACTGCCAAGGGAAGGGCTGGGCTGGAGAAATGGTGCTCTGACCCCTCCATCATGCCAGAGCTAAGGTTAATGTTATGAGAGAGACACAGCCTCGGGGTCCAGCTGGAATGGGGCCTGTGGTGGGCTGCCAAAGGAGCAGGTAGGCAGGAAAACAAATTCTCCCTTAATAACTGCTACATCTTGGAAATGGTTTGGTGTTCCTACATTCAGGACAGCCCTAACCTGTGCTTAGATTCTGGATGCCCTGGTAGTGCTTGACATTGCATGTTTTTTATTTGTCAAGTAATCTTTCATTTTGACTTTGACTTAAGTGTTTTGTGATTCAGTTGCCTCTTTGTCATTTGGGTGTCCCTGGCCCTAGGATTACAAATATGGCTAAACATATGGACTGCATATCCCTGTGTGCCAAACACCATCACACATGGATAGGAGCCCTATCTGTAGCTCTGTCACCATTAGCCCTTCCAACAGGACCCTTCGGTAAGTCTGCAATAGGGTGGCACAGGTTTAACAGGATTCACGCTCATTTACTGTTTATTAAGGAAACTATGGAACAGTTTTCAGAATATTCCTAGTAGTCTTACTAGCATTAAATTACTTTGTCAGAAAGTAAGATGAGAGGCCAAATTCACAGAGGCCAACAGGGACTGGTAGAGGAGCTTCAAATCCACACAGACCACAAATGTTTAAACCCTGGGTTCTTCTATTCAGAGATTCCGAAGAGGATTAAACTCAGATCTTTATCCAAGACCCATTTATCAACCTTAGGAAAGTTGGACAAATTATTTTTAGGCTGAATATAGGGCCTTTTACTCAAGAAAAGATCCAGACCTTCTGTTTTGCTTATAAAATCATCTGCTCCTTGATTGTGTACATCTTTTTTACAAGTAAGCAATGCAAAATGAGTAGCCAGCATCAGCATTCTTCCTAAACTTGGTTACTTTTCTGAAGCTTAAATAATTTCTAAAGCATAAAGGTTAAGAATTCATAATGCTCAGATGTTTGCTAGATTAAGAATGAATCTTAAATTGGAAAGGGATGAAATGAAGTTTTATTTAGAGTTCAAAATACTCGCATTTTTGAATGTTACTCAAGTAACCACAAAACATATAAAGAATTCTCTATTTCCCAATTCAAAACAACTGAACAGTATACAACTCTTTGCAGATGCCAATCTAAACGTGTCAGCCAGATGTTTTTTTTCCCTAACACAGTTCAATTAAAATATTTTATGAAGGACCACCCGTGGAAAATAATTAGAAAATAAAAAATAAATAATAATGTCTACTGTAGCTGAGAAAATAATGAATCTTTGGATTTTAAAATATAACAAGAGGAAAGAGAGGGTGAATTTAATACCTGTATGAGACAATAATATGCCACAGTCTCTTCCTAGTAAATTAAATATATAAAGTAGAATATCAGCAAGACATTAAAATGCAGATTGCAGGACATAGAGAAAAGAGAACACATAAAAGCTCTGCTTACCTCTGAAATTAAAATTAGAATTTTTTTCATCTTTTCTATCTTTAGCCAAGTAGCTGACATAGATGGGAAACAATGTCATTAATTACTTGAGCTTTTACAACTTAAGTGATATTTTTTTTCTTTTCCCTGAAACTAGGTATCAGCATAAAAATCCTAATTAAAAATATCATTACAGAAGTTTCCACTTTTGTGGGTAAGACATCTTTCCTCGCGTAATATGAGTGCTGAATGCTGAAGGACACACAGGAATGTAGGGCAGAAATTTCCCCCACCCCCAATCCAGTCCCTTGGTATTGTGGCAACCACATCTTGTAACACCTACTATAAACTAAGATGTTATATGTGATATTGACTGAGAACAGTTAGCGTTCTAATCTTACATGTCTGCATGTGTACACAGGGCACTAAATAAATATGCACCACAATAAAAGAGTGAGGATAACATAAATTCCTTGGATCTACTTGCCTTATGTACCAGGGAATGGCTGTCAACATCTCCCTTTGCATTTGATTGCACAAATAAACTCTACCAACACATGGTGGATGAATGAGAACTGATGGAACTTCTGCTCTTTCGATGATTTATCTCAAAAAGACATTTGAGGGACAACACGTATCATTGTGACACATACAAAACTAGTAAATCTAAGGGTCACAAAAGGTAATTGAACACCCTACTCTTTCAGAATCCGGCACTCCACAACATGTTACTAACTGTATACTGCAATTTGAATATGGAACTTACAGTTGCACTAAACAGGTAAGTTACAAACTAACGTGTATCATTGTATCAGTGTAAAATAAACTGACTGCAACAGTCAGAAAAGGGAACTGCAATGAAGGTTTTTCTGGAGCTACTGAACGAAGATGCAAGCTTTGTCAACGTGACGCAATAGCTTATAAAAAGGTTTTGTTGCTTAAATTTTCTCTCCCTTGATGTGGTCAAGCAAATAACACAGCCTGAGCCTCACTTATCATAAAGAATCTTCAAAAGCTCAAAAGTGAAATGCTGCAGTGCTCTGAGGCCAAGATTGTCACGGTCTGATTGGATCTCTCTAATTTACAGGACAACATAGTCTGTAAATTATTTTACGAGCTCATTTGGAAAGGAAACAAACACACACATCAAACAAAGGCTCAATCTCCCTCATTCAAATGAGATTAACATGGGCATTCACTAATTCATTCCTTAATTCATGAGGTTTTTAACTCACAACTTGTCTAAGCCATAACTTACAAGTTATAAGCAAAACACTCCTAGAGCTGCTGCTGAGAGTGCTCATCCTTTCTCCTCTGTCACAGTGCAGGCCTCCCACATATCCCACCAGAAAGCAAGAAAACCTCAACAGACTGGTTGATGTTGGATATGCTCCAAAGGTGTTTTTGGGCAAGCCGCCATATTTACAACCTCCAGCTTGAAAGTTTGGTCTACATGATTCCCAAAAATTAGTGAATTCTGAAAGAACTGACAATCAGCCGGAAGGATTATGGCTGCAGCAGACAAGTAATGACTTTGTAATGACCTGCGCCCTTCCTGTGGGCTGCCTGTGTGTTGCTCTCACTTGGATCTCACAGTGCTGGTCCCAACACACATCAGGTCTTTGTATGAGCTGTGTGTTAGCTAAAATCGGAGCAGGAACTGAGGGAAGAGCCACACAACAGAAAGAAAAGCTTAAATGTGTTCCATGAAATGGAAGGAGATATGATCAGGCACCAGTTTGGGGACTATTTCCACAGAACATACAATGTTTTTAATTTAATATTTTAAATATGTTACTTCATATGAATGCTAACTGTAGTATAGTAGGAGCCTCTGTCACAACAGGTATGTTTTACCAATGCAAATATAAACTACCTGGAGGCAGGTAACAATCAGATGATTCTCCCAGTGTCTAGATAAGCTGTGGAAATGCATGATTGTGTGAATATCAACAGCTTAGAAAATATTGTAAGGCTGGGCACTATGCCCAAGGGCCCTAATGGAAAGGTTGTGCAACCTAATGGAAGAGAAAGCTAGTCTTTGAGGCTCTGAGTGGTTGTTTAGAAGGTGAGGAACAATCTGAAGAGCTTGCCTGGTCATATCCTGCTGTAACCATTTGCTTTCAGCCACTGACGGATGCATGGAGGAGACTGAAACTTGGTCTGAAACAGGATTCCAGAGGAATATATCCAATTAAACCACAGAGAAAATATATTGTCTATTAGATGAGAATTACTTTCTCCTAAACTACTTTTCTTTTTCCCTTGTCTTCAAGGCTGAAGATAGTGAAGGAATTAGAATAGAAACAAATACCGACATAAAGGAACAGAAGTCACAAAGGAGCAAGAGAAATAAGAAGCTCTTTGGGAGAAAGATAAAAAGCTGAACAGACTTCTGGAGAGCTTTAGCTTCACTTCTACTTGTAGAAAAAACATCAAAGGTAGAAAATACAAGCATTTAAGATTAGATTTTAAGACAGTGTAGTGGAGAACCAGCTGTATCAGAAAGCATACGCATTTTCAGTTTTCTCATTTCATCTTCTTTTCAGATTTTATCTATTTTTTTTAAAAAATGCACAGATTTTGTCAAGCCTTTCTCTTCATTAATCTGTTTGCTAACAACTAGCACAAATCTCCCATGAGAAGACTGGGAAGTTGTGCAAAATTTTGGTGCAATTTATGAGTTGGTCTTGGAGCCAGGAGAAAGGCAATTAGATTCCTGCTTTCTGGAGATGATGACAGATTGAGCTCTGCATCCTGAGTACTTAGCCAAGGACACTGAGAAACAGTACCAGAACTCTGGGTTTGAAACACTAACAGAGAGCTGCCGGGTTATCTTGCATCAATTTGATGAGTAACTGAGAAATGTTGCTTGGCTTGGTTTCTTCATGGCTCAGAGCCCACTTCAGGATGAAAAAAGACTCCAGTATGGTGATAAAGAAACAAAATAGGAGAAGAAAGGGTACTTACCAGGCAGGTAATAAAAGTAAGGTTTTGTTCATCACAGAATTGTTGAGTAATGCCTGCAGAAAGAGGCCTTTGGAGATCACTGGTTATTCCTCATCACCTCTACCAAATGAGTCAATTTCAAATTTGATCCAGCTTCAGGGATAAAATTATTCAGACACTTCTCCAACCAAAGACTGAACATCCCCCGGATTAGGATTGCCATAGTCTCACATTTCCCATATTTAATTAAACTCATGGTGTGATTTTTTTCCTTTCCTTATATTGCATTGGAACTCCACATGTTCCCTGTGTGCTTTTCATCTTTGTGCATCTCTGAGAAGAGTCTGGCTTCCTCTTCTCTATGCTCTCACATTAGGTAGCTGACGATAGAAATTTCCCTTTTTCTCACCAGCATAAACTAACCCATTTCTTTATCCTCCCCAAGACCATATTCGTATTTCTCCACTGAACTAACTCCAACTGGTCAATACTTTTCCTGTATAGGGAAGCTCAAAATGTGATGCTATGCTCTAGTGCTGATAGAAGGGAGTTAAGACTTCCCCCAAGTGCTGGCTACATTCTCTCTTATATGGAACAACATGTGGTTGGTTTTCTTCACCTAGAGAGAAAATGGCAACTCGTCCTAATTATTGTCTAGAGAGATGCCTAGATTTTTTCCCCACGAAAATGCTTTCCATCTGGTCATGGCCCAGCATGTACTCCTGAATGCAGCTATTCCACCCCAAGTAGAGGACTCTGCAATTGTTGAACTTAATGAAATCAGCCCTTTCTTCAGCCTGCCAAGATCCCGCTACCTGACAGGCCTGCACTCCAGTTGATCATCATTCTCTACTCCGGTCTGATACATTACGAGTGAACAAGAAATAGAGATTTTGTCGTATTCATGAGGTTTTCTTTTTTTTACTCTTCCCTTTTCTGGATGGAAGTACATGTTAAAGGCAAAAATTTTTATGGCAGTACAGATATGTAATAGCTTTCAGTGGAATTTGTCTTCTGGACAAACATGAAACCAGAATTCAGTATATTCCACAAGACTGATTAATTATGGATGTCCTTGCTGCCACGATTGCTTTCAAGGAATTCAATTCCTTTCAATTTCTTTCAAGGAAGGAGGCAATGTTTATCTTCTGCACTAAAAGGATATTCCAGACAAAGAATATTAAAAAAGAAATATAATTTTACTAACATTTCACATATAATTTTTGGGAATAAGAGTGTGGGAAAAGACTGAAATAAGATTCCCAACACATCAAGAATAAGAAATACTGAATTATTCAAAGAATAAGCTCAAAATTAGCAAGAGCTCATTACAGAAAGTACAAAATACGTGACTAGGACTCTGAGACCATAAACCAGACTCTGCAACAGAGGTTTTTTTGCAGGATGTTCACTATGCCCAAGGACCCCAAGCCCCCATTGCTGCTGGATCACAGTCGGGATCCTCATCAGGGTAGAACACGGGCACTGAACGTTTGTGATAATACTGAAGCCGTGAGAGTAGTTTTTCCACCACATGAGGATATTTTTCAGACACGTCATTTTTCTCTTCAGGATCATGAACAATATCAAACAGCCAAAGTCTCTTTGCTGATGGATCAGACGATTGAATCTGTGACTCATTGAACAAAGACGGTGGAGGGAACCAATGACTGCAGCCTACAGAAACAGGAACAGAACAAGGGTCAATTCTGAGACACAGAGCAGTGGTGTGGAGACACAGAGTTTTGCTATAATTGATGAATTCACTTGGTCTCTTCACAAGCCCCTGGGCAGTGACTGTTGCTGCACACCTTAACTCTAGCCCTGCACCAGACTCTCTCTAGCCCAGGGCTACCTAAATAGGAGTCTCATTTATGCAAAAAAAACACTGCACCAGTGGGATTCAAGATTCCATGTAACTTTATTTCAAATAAAATAATTTAATGGACCTTCTTCTTGGATTCTACGATCGTTATGGGTCCCTTCCAACTTTCTATGACAGTTTTTTCACTACAGCTAAAGTAAGTTGCAGACAAAATATCTGCAAAATGAAAAAAAATACATAGTGTGGATTTTAGAAGTACTCATTAGAGCTTTGCATGTGGTCAAAAACCTAAAAAGCTAGCAGAATTACTAAAAGATTTTAAAATTTCTTAACACAAACAAAACAGTATTAAAACAAAATTAAACTGTGTTTCTGGTGGGTGGGAGATAGGATACACTGTACAAAAAGGAGTTATTTTTTTACCTGGATATCCAGTTAGTAGCTTCCATTTTCCATGTCTTATTGCTGCATGTATGGATATATTGAAAAGTGTATCATCCCATGGAGAAGAATTGCTCTGTGGTAAAGATGCCCTTTCGTCAATGCCATGACCTTAATCAAACAGTAAACTAAGTTAGGTACATTGCATATTCATGAGCTGATTTTTAGAATTCTGTTGGAAAACAAAGCAGTATCATCCATTTATTTTTCTGTACTGAATAAACAACTTGTATATATATGCAAAGATCTCTGCTGTGATTCAATGGATGTATTTAACTCTGAACTGGAACTGCTTTTAAAAAACTTTTTTTAAAACTTTAAAAAATTTTAAAACGTGGAACATGTCACAGCTAAGTCCAGATAATTGGACTCATTTTGTACACAGATATTACATGTGTATTTCATATACCTGTATTAAGAATGCTCAAAATTGGAATTGCTAAATTTGGTCACACAAGAGCCTGCATCTTTTGCCAGGTAAGAATATAGAACTGAAAGATCTCCTGAGTCAATGCTACTTCTGTTAATTCTCTTAGGTCACCACAGGGAACAAGTCCCAGGTTCTGACCTGTATCCACAACAGAGAGCTGTCTCTCTGGGCTGAGCTGGCTGTGTTCACAAAAATCCACATCTGGTCAGCAAGCTTCTTCTCTGGCATATCTTCACACTGTCTTTGGAGGAGCTGTGTATGATGTGGCCCCATATTCAGGTACATTCCCCCTCAAAAGGAAACCTGAAGCTCCTTATAGAAGGGAGCTCAGGAAAAAGAATTAAAATGCATTGACCAGGGATGATTAGGAGACTGCTTTGTTATTGAAACCAACAGGGAGGAAGAGAGTCAGATGGACAGCCCAGGAGCATCCAAACCAACTTCCATATCAGCTTTCATAAATGAAATAGGAATTCATGACACAAAATCTAGAAGTTTTATATTAACTGTATCAGCTGATAACAGTTTACCAATGACTACCAGAAGGCAACTTTAATCAGACTAGAAGACATATTAGAAGATGGAGAGAAACCAATGTTCATTTTTTAGCTTCTCTCAAGAGATGGCTTTCAATAAGTTTAAGGAATCTGAAGGACTCAGCTGATAGATTTTTGGATGAGAATCCATGACATGTACAATGACCATGTAAGAGCCAATAGGAAGCAGAACTAGCTATTTCTAAAAAGAGTAAATTCTGCACCACACAGTGAGGCAAATACACATCTAATGGAAAGAAGAACAGAAAGTTGGGAAAGGAAATGCTAGGACACAATTTCTCTATTTTTTATGAAGGACTTGCAAAGTTTCTTTTTTTTAACTGGAATTTACACTTTGAGTTGACCTTCATTAATAAACAGATTTGTGCATACCCAAGTTCCCTGTCTACATCAGACTTGTATAATTTTCCCAGATTAATAAGGATATAAAAGGGGCTACTCGTTTGGAGTATGCATACACAGACAGAGGAGGACTCAGCTTATCTTAGCTCAAGAAGCACTAAAGCTTATCTAAAAAAGAAAATAAACCTCAAACCCCTATGAAAACAAGGAAAACCTCTTAAGTAACCCCAGCAGAATCTCTTCTGTAAGATAAATCCTCACACAGCCATGTGATGTCCATAGAAAATATGAAACAGGTTAAAGATTAATACTGCTTACTTTTCAACATCATTGCGTTATGTGTTATTCTGCCGCAGGTTTTGCTACTCCTCCTTGACTACTCCTCTTTGCCACCTACTTTCTTAAGCATAATGAAAGACATTCAGCAGGTCAAAAAAGGGAATCATGCTTTTTAAACCTTACATCTCAAAACTGTAAGTATCAAAGTTTGGTCTAAAGATAAAATTACGTGAACTTGCATTTCTGATTTTTAAGTTTAGCATGAAGAATATGCTTCTGCTTGCTGAGCTACATACAGTATGTGGAGCCATAACATTACACAAGATAAACTATTCAAAATACTTCAAATAAATGGTATGAAATATTGTATTTTTAGATATACTTTGCAAAATATCCTTAGAATGCCATGTATGAGACTTAAAATAAGATTCAAGAAGACAAATAGTTTTTAAACAATTTGGTTAGGTCCAGGTAACAAAACTACACTCCTAAATGAAAAAAATGCTTTTACTAGAGCATGAAGTTGAAGTTATTTGTTGAAATATTATCTTTCAGCAAAATTTCTTGACGAGAAATGGATAAATTTCCACATATTGAGCTGTTATAAACTGAAGTCTGTCAGTCATGTTAATTCACTCATTGCATTACTTTTTTTGTGCCAAAGAAATGTACTGTCTATTATTCAGGGAAGTGCTTTCCAGACAGTACAGGTCAACTTCCATCAGACATATTGGCCGTGGAAAACAGACTGATGCTTGCTCAAATGCTCCCTACAAGGATACTTACAGGACTGTCAGTTTATTACATTACATAAACACCGGATACAGAACTAAGATAAATAAAAATGTTGCTTGATATGAATTCTTTTCTTCCCATCCTATGACTTGCAGCTTAAACTCAGATATTCCTCCCACTGGGTTTACCCGTATCTTCCTCCTTCTCTTCAGCCCAGCTGGTAAGTTTCTACCTCTGCCTTCAGCTTTTGCTCATGCAGGTGAAATACGGAATGCCTGGGCTGTCTTCTCCCTTGCTGTCCGAATTTTACAGGGATCCCTTTTCTGATTTTGCAGACTGAAAAATCATATTGGTTTTGTTCCCTTTTCAAGACAAAACATTCACTCCCATAGCATCTGAGCAGTTTTTTTCTGCATTTGTTCTATATTGTGGGGGAGTTTTTTATTTCTTTTTTTCCATTATGGTTGACAGTAACAATAGCCCTGTGGACTGATTCAGCAGTCAAAGGACAGATGCCTTTCATTAAGCTCTGTAAGCAAGCCAGCCTTCATAGGTCTGCATACTCTCCTTACAGACTTATGTATAAAAATGTGATGCGTTTGCTTGTGTAGAGGCTAAATATTTTACTTTTTTTACCATTGGATCAGTGTATCAGTGGCTAATGAAATAAGGCTTTGTTTTTACCTTGAAAGAAAATCCCACAGTCCTTGCCATGAATTTTATTATTGTCAAACAGAAGCCACTGTTTCCTGAAGCTCAACTTTGGAGCCTCACCAGTAGCTATATTTCTTTTTTAAGTAGTCTCTTGGGAAATGATAAATCTTGTATTAGTTAAGAAAGCAGTGACCTTTCATTCAGATATTTATTTTCAAATATTTAATGCTAAAATGAATTTGTCTAAAGATTTGAGAGTTTTGGTTGGAGTTCTAGGTCATCAATTAGTATTCAAAAGGCTCTCATATCTCTATAGCAAAAGCTAGGTCCCTCAGAATACGTTGCCCTTGGTAAGTGATTTTGGAGTTTATAACATAGCTCAAGAAATCCTTTGTATTGACAGCCTGAAAAATGGTTACAGGATCAGATTTTTAAAGGAACTGAGGTGGCCAACTCTTACTATCCACAAAAGTAGTTTACTATTTAAATACTTTAGAAGGCTGGCCCTTTGCCCCTTATGGAAACTTCAGCTTAGTTCTTTTACTTCTGTTATCATACATTGTTTCCATACATATATATATTTCAAATTAGTATGAAAAATCCTATGTAATTTTCAACAGCTAATCCGCACCTTCAAGAAAACTGATTTTTCCAAAGGCCGATGCCATTAACTCAGAAAAATCTACGCAAGATGACTACACAAGCATGAGTCAAAACGTTGGTGACATTTGCAAAAATAATTGCCATCTTGATAATTTGAATATTCCATAGCATACTCTTCAGGCAGGATGTTGGAAAATTTACTACCGGATAAGTACATAAGTAATATCCTGACTGTTGACCAGAGAATATCTTGGACTTTTGAGGAAAAGTGAACAATCCTTCAGTGCATTAAGTCCTGCTAATGCACAAATTTAAGTACAACAAAAGGGAAAGTACTGAACATGGGGGGGAAAAGCCAACACTCCACATACACAAAAGAATGTGCTCTGAACTAGCTGTTGCTGTTTAGGGAAGCATTTCTGAAGTTGTAGTGAACAGGTAACATCCAGAGGCTGATCAGAAAAGCAATCCCAATATTAAAATTGGCAATGAACAGGACACTATGCCACGACTGAGGTCCTTCTGTACGGTGCAGTTTTGGTTACACATGGTGTACTGCACAGTTTTGGCTCCTGTGTTACAAAACAGACACAGAAAAGCTATGCAAGATACAAAGACCTGAGACAAGGAAGATTAAAGCTATGGAACAACTTCCATGTGAAGAATGACTACGTAAATAGGTCTCTTTATCCTCAAAAATGGAGAACTGACAAGAGAAAGGACAGACGTCTAAGAAATTGTGTGGCCATAGGAAACTGAGTAGGGAACAAGAAGTCTTTCCTAATAAGGGCATTGAATAAATTAAGATGTCATGTATTAAAAATAAATGATAGAATATTCTTCTTTATTACAAACCAAACTCCTTTACAGGGAATGATGTGGGTGCCAAAAGTTTATGCAGGTTGAATAATAAAAGGATTCACAACATGGAAGAAAAATCCATCAAAAATTCTTATATTCAAAATCACAACCTAAATATTAGGAGCAGGTTGTGGGGGCCACATAAGAGAAGTGTATTTATGTGGTTGCCCTCATGTACTCTGTCCTACACAACTGCTACTCTCAGAACAATGAACTTGACAGACATTTGGTGTGGTCTTACACAACATGTGTTACCAAATTACTTTCAGTTCAGGAGAAGAGTCTATTGTAAATAAAAAATTTACAAAAGAAAGTGCTATATTGAACTAGATTTATACAACTTTTATTATATTAATCCCCGTATGTACTGAACTGAAAGGGTCTAAACTTCCACAAAAACTAAGTAGAGAATCATAGCACCATAGCATATCTCAAGTAGAAAAGGACTCATGTGGATCATGGACTCCAAGTCTCTGCTCCTCACCGGACAGCCCCAAACCAAACCATATGACCAAGACGGTTGTCCAGATGCTCCTTTGAGCTCTGACAGGCTTGGAGCTGTGACACTCCCAGGGAAGCCTGTTTCAGTGAAGAGCCTTTCTGTAATGCTGAGTGTGAACTTCTCCTGATGCAGTTTCATTCCATCTCCTCGTGCCCTGTCAGCACAGGGAAGAGATCAGCACCAGCCCCTCAGCCTTCTCCCTTGAGGAAGTTGTAGGCTGCCCTGAGGTCACCCCTCAGCCTTCCCCAAGCTGAGCAAACCGAGTGACCTCAGCCACTCATCCCAAGTCTTGCACTTGAAGTCTTCCATCACCTTGGCTGCTCTCCTCTCTATGTATGTATGATTCAGATTCAGGTTTAACTACGATTTCACAAATCTGTGAACACCATGAGTCTTTTCTAGCATAACCTCTAGTTTACTCTGAGTGCTGTTCTTCAAAGGAGGGGTAGAATAAAGCAATGGTAATATCAATTTGTACTAGCAATGAGTTCCAACGCACAGATCAGTTTGTGCAGACAGGTCAGTTATTTCCTTAGGGCTGTTTTTTCACTTTTATCAGAACCTAAATCAAGAGGTTAGTAACTGAAATAATGGATTCACATTGAAATCAGAATCTGACACCTACATTATTTCCTGCTTTACTCATACAATTTTAAACTTTAAAAAGACACCTACAATTTACAGAAATGTTACAAGATGACAGGTTTTGCCATACTGAAATGTGTCCCAAGAAGCAGTTAATAACAGAAGATTCAACATAAAACAGGAAAGATAAACCAAAACTTCTTACTTTGCCCAGCAATCTGTTCTTTCACTTCACTTGCTAAGCACACGGAAGATCATAAAAAATGCTGCAATGTGCTTAGCCCTGTTTTATTCCTCCTCACCTTCCAAAAAAGCTCTCTGGCCTCATTCAGTATCACATGTGTACTCCTGATTTAAAACATCATTTATGTTAGGGGGGTAGCTCTTCCAGAAAAAAATTGTCTTCCTACATATTTTGCATACACTTAGAGCAGCCTTCTGCTTAACTCATTAGCTCATCTATCCAACTGGGAAATGATTTCCAGAGGTGGAAAATAGGAAGCAAAATCTTTTCACATTTCTACCCTGCCGATCAATGTACGCTTGAGAATCAATCATCTGTTCCTTAGCTCATACAATCCTAGTTACCTACCAGAAACTTATCTAAAATTTAAAAATACTAATTTATCTGACTACCATGAAAACCACAAAAATGTCTGAAAATTCATTTATTTTCTGTATAACTCAAAACCTTGTAAATTCTTCTACTACTGCTGCAAACCAAAACAACTTCACGATCCTTTGATGCCTGCAATGCTACACAGTAATAGAAGAAAAGAAGGGTTGATCCAGTTTTACTGCATTTCACAGCTTTAGATGCCTACCAGAAGCTCTCACCTTCCTGTATGGAGACTATAAACCCACTCTGTTTATCTGTCTAAGTCTTATGATGTTTCCAACAGTTTCACCGATAACCTCTAAAATATTTAATATTCAATCAAGAGCAAATACTAGGAAAAAGGTTTTCCTAATGCAACCAGAGTCAAAAATAGCACAGACAACAGCAAAAAACCCCTGAAACACTTGGTAGGAAGGCTAGAAAATTCAGATCTGTAAGCTTCTTTGCAAATATTTTCTATGATTCACTTCAATCCTTTGCTTTTTACTTTGCAAAGCAAATAGTCCAAGTACCACGTAACTGTTCTTTGTAAAAAAAAAGGTTAAGGATAGTCCACACCCACATTGTGCAAATTCGCAAGTTAAAGAAAATAAATGTACAATCTGAATCTGCTTTTTAAAGAAAGGCTCACTCTCCAAAGTAATCTAAAAGACAAATTTGTAGAAACATTTTATTAAATATAATTAGTTTCATAAGAGTATACTCATTTAAACTTTGCTATCTGATTTTTAACTGTCAAAAGGAAGAAGATATACTAAATAAACTGTAAATCTTCAGCTGTGTTTTCAAAGAAGGACTATATATATTCTATATCAATATCCATGGTATTTTGCAGATCTAATAAACATAGATCAATTACTTTTCTCATTCCTCTAGCTCTCCTTCTTTCATTCACTGAGACCAACTCAAGCAATTGGGAGAAACTTAAAAGAGTGGCAACATAAATAGACAGTACATCTAAAAATAAAATATTCTGCCTTCAGTGTATGATTAAGATGATGAAAATGACCGATGCAGAGAACAAGTTTTCTTGGCTGGTAAGAGATCAAAGGGTACACAGTTCTCTCTAACATGCCATTTAGCAAGGTCCTGACCACAAAACTGAAAGCGTCCAAAACAATGTTGCTTGAAGCATGCTGTATTTCTGTACACTGTGGTCTACAATACGAGCATGTGGGGAGGCAACGTTGGGTACTGAGGAAGAATTTTGGAGAAAGACAAAGGAATGTTAATTTATTATTTATTTGGGAGACAGAGCCCTGACCAAAGAGTAATCTGAACAGCTAAATGAATATCAGCGTGGCCATGCCTACAATTTTCCAATATCCTACACAGTAACAAAAACACTCTTTTATAAGCAGCTGCATATAATCAGTGTCCTTTAAGGAAAACAGAAGCAAATGAAGCTTCTACCGTTGTTTCTTCATCTGCAAAACAAGGATGTTAGAAGTTATTGATACCTTTTTCAGTATATTTCTCAAAGGAAAAAATGAAAAATATCAGCGTTCTCTATAGTTAAACTTTTATTTCTGATAATATAACGTAGCAGCCGTATGAGAAGGAAAATATAATCACAAAAAGCTCCAAGCATAATTGCAACCTGCTTGACAGAAAAGAGTGAAAAGTACGTATTGGGAAAAGCCACAAAACTCAGGGTGAATTAAGATTTTATATGGCTCACACTCTTTGCAGTCCAAATTAAAACCACATCTGAAACAGATAGTAAAGAGGTGCTACTGCTTTGCAGGTGTAAAGCACATTCAAGAGCACTCAGCCCAAGTCAGAGTATCACCAGCACTTCCTGTGACACAGGTATGTGGACATATTACACTGGATGTCTCAGTTTGAAACCGTGCAGTTTGTAGTGTATACCGCACAAAGACATTCCCTAGATACTTTCTTATTAACTAAAATTTTTCTCTGTAGTTCTCAAGACTTGTATTTCAGTATAAATTTTGTCTAGCTATGCAACATCCCCTATAACTTCTTTGGTTACCCCACTCCAGTACTTAAAAAACACATAACAGGATCCACATAGAACAAAAGTTTACTTCTCATACCACATGGCCACGTAGATCAAGAAACTAAGCAACAACAAGAAAAGAGGGAAAGATCCTCATGTGGATAGAAAAGCACCTAAAAAAACAGGAAACAAAACCAGTTTTGATTTCACACTGGAGGGGCCACCACTGGATCCCTAAAGGAATTTGTGCTAGGACCTATACTGTTGAACATATTCCAAATCACCTGGAAAAGGTAATGAACAGGGAGACAACAGAGTCTGTGAATGATGCCAAGTTATCTAAAGCTGGCTGCAAAGAATGACAGAAGGCCTGTATGAGGCTGGGCAGTAGGCATTAAAATAGTCAATGATATTTAACACAGATGCAGGTAAAGTGATGCATGTGTGAAAAAATAATCTGAAATTCATATAAACATATAAAATGATGGCCTTTGTGTCACTCATAACCAAGAGTGAAACCCTGGAATCATCACAGATTGAGCTGATACTTTTTCAGAATTAGGTCAGCATTATACAAAAAGAGAACTGAGTGAAAGAAATTATTAGAAAAGGACTTGTTAACAAAACAAAAATTCCCATGCAACTGGAAAACTGTAGTTTTGGTCCTCCCATCTCAAAAACAAGACTGAGGAAGTTCAGAAACCAGTTGCAAGGTTAGCTGGTACACAATCCCTCATGAATAAAACTCCTCTGCTAGATGTACATTCTACTTAATTAAATTTGCATTTTCTGTGGATTCCAGGGACCAGGTTGTTTTCATACCCTCCCATCCTGTGTGACATTGGCCAAATGCAATCATATAATCAAAACTTTATTGTTTTAAATGACAGGGGACATATCATTTAAACATGCAGGCCAGATACTCTGAGTATTTTGAACTTACTACACACACCTCATGAAGTATCTTGAGTGAAATCCCATGACCTAGATAGTTTTTAGTATTTTTCAGTGTGACTACAGACTCTACCTGACCTAACTAGACGTCACCTACAATGCAGAGCAGCACTACTGCACACCGTGTAGCCACAGTGGAAAAACTCAAACATGCTGAAACACTGAGTGAGATATAAATCCTTCCCCTAGGAAATTCATTGTCTGCTTTGGCTAGGAATGGCCATGTTCCAATGGGACTAGACTACGTTTCTGAACAAAATGGAGTGGCGTTTTCTTTTTTGAATCACACCAGAGACGTTTCATAGAAAATCTCCATGTTATTCTACCACTTCTTAAAATCTTTGAATCACATCTCAGCTATCAGAACAACTAGGACGACTCTCTGAGCTGCCAGTCTCCTGACATCCTTAACCCCAGGTTATAAAGGTGATAAAAGAGATTGCACTTTATCAGTAAGCACAACATAAGCACAATTGTCACTAAGACAGCGATGCAACAAAGTCCTGCTTTATTCAGAGACTCTTGGGAGGATCACTGCAAGTGCTCATGTTTTCAGACTTATGTCTGCTAACAGAGGCTGAAGGGACACACACAGAGCTACAGGTGTGACAAGAGGCACCCATCATGGGGTTCTGTCAGACATGCCCTCAGAGCAAGGGACACAGCCATTACAAGTCTGCACCACACAGCCAGACAGCAAGAAACTACTGAACTGCAGAAACTAGTGCTTCCTGTGAGGCAGCTTTGGGGAATGAAGTGGCACTTACACATATGTTCAAAAAAAGACATTGTAAACAATTTAAAATAATTTAATCTTGTACACACTGGCTGTCAACTCACTGAAGAGCTCTTACTCTTAACAGACAGGTTTTCAAAAGCTAGTGTCACCTGACAATGGTAAGTCTCAAGGGGATAAATTATATGTTGAAATTCTGCTGAGATTATACTCTTAGACATTAAAAAAAATTTCCTTATTTTATAAAAATTTTTTATGAGTGAACAACTCCTAATATGTTGCAGAATAGAATTCTGCTTAACAGTTGAACCAAACCATGCACATTACTTCCACTAGGACTTAAAACCAACAAGCAGTAATGGGTATTATTTTCTTAGAAAGGCGATGCATATGCCTCCCTGCAAGGCATATTGTGATCCCTCCTGTGATCTGATTAGTAGTCTATAAAAACCACAGAGGACAACCCCAGACAGAAGTCTGGGACTGGAGAACCAAAACCCACTTACATATGAAACCCAGACAGAAAGAGAGTATTTTCTAGAATTTTCATTATCATCTTTAAAATCAACATACTATTTTAATCGTCCAATAAATTCCTATTGTATTCACCATCTTGTATGTATTGTCAGAAAAATGGTAACTGAATCATTCTCCTACTGCTTCCCTTAAAACAAAAGCTTCTGTTCTTAGCTAAGTTATTTGATGCTATTATCAAGATTTAAGATTTTTATTTACATGTTGCCCAGTAAAGAGAAAAAAGAAAACCCAAGCAGTTAAAAAAATCACAAGTGATTACTTTCCTAACAATAGGTAATGCAAACTCCTTATAATCACCTTGCCCCATTTTTGTGCTTCAATAGCAGAATTGTAGGTAAAAAAAAAAAGCAAACCAAAAGTTTTTTAAAATATTATGAAATTCCACATAAAATTTACCCTCACGACAGCAGTCTTCAGCCGGCTAGAAATCTCACCACATGCACACACTTAAATCCTGCATGATTGGCAGGCTTCCTGTGCCTTACTAATGCTCAACTGTGGAACAGCGGGAAGTCTGTTAGGGCTTGAAAAAACTTACCCTGAAACAAATGGGAACCTTTCCATTAATTCCAGTGGGCTCTGGTTCAGACTGGTTAAGCATCAGCAGTAACAAACAAGGAATTTACACCCTACCAACTCCTCTTAATCAAATAAATGAAGCTAAATTCCCCTTTATCCATACAGTTCAGTAGACACAATGTGTTTTCCACAAAACCGTCATATGAAAGGCTTCCCCATTTGCATTTCCAGCAATCACTTCTGGCAACAACACATAAGCTTTAAATAACTCCTCAAATAAAAGTAATTCTGAAACGTAAACAAAAGTGCCAAATACATGATTTACCAATTCTCAGAAGAAAGAGTTTAAGAAAATAAGAACACACAATGCCATGAATTATACTAAAAACTGAGCCATATGGATGAGCAGATAAAAATGAATTCCAGAGTAACCTTCTCTGCTCCTAAACCCATGTCACTATGCTCTGAAGATCTAGAAAATCAAGAAAGTGTTTCCTTAAACACATTTCCCTGCAGCACTGAAACTGCGGAATAAAGGCAGAGTTCAGGTAATAGGTACCCAAACACTTGATCCTTTATAGGAGCATGGAGCCACAAAGGGGAACACAAAGTCAAGAAATGAACCATAACTTCACTGCAGTAAAACTCAGGAAGCCACCCAGCAACTTTTCTTTGTGGTCAGCACTGCTTCCCACAACCACATCTTCTGAACTTTCCTCCAACGGCATTTTTCCAACTGTCCAATAGTTTCCTCCCTTTGGAAATTCTCAGGCCACAACAAAAGCACCAACCAACTGAGGTACTCTGATTGTTACAAACAGTTTTGAACAGTGACCTCCCATCTTTCAGGAAAGATTTCTCCCCCAGCTCTGTGGAAGCCTGTATTTTACATTTCACATCATATAATACATACAAATATTTTGAATGACAACACAGAAAATAAATGATGAGCTATCTGGATGGGTTTGGGTAATTTTGATTTCCCCCAACACCAAATTTGTACATAAAACTTTCTATTTAGGTAAGAAAGCAAGGAAAGTTAGTGGGTACACAATTTGAAATAAAATCTTAACGTTCTACTATCCTGTAAATCTTATTTCAATGATACACGTGCTCTTCTAGCATTCAAGACACAAAATATTCTGTAGGCACAGCCTGTTTTTCATTTGCAAGTGATCTGGCCTATAGTTTGACCCGCAGACAGTCTACAAATACATTCAGTCCCAGGTCTCTACATTACACCATGAAAACCAGAACAGCACATGAAAAGAAACCCAACCAGATTTCCTTTGGTATTTCCCAGTTTTTAAGCACCTGGATCTGGGGAAAACAGAAAGGGTTGCAGGAAAGCTTAATGAGGGAACATAAGAACAGAGAAATAGCTTTCGGAATACATCGTTTCTAGTGGAGGCAACTTCAACAATTAGAAAATGGTACCATCCACATTGTTCATCTGCACACAGAATAAAAGAAGTATGGATCTACAGACTGTATCAGAAATGGATTTTCATTCTGTTCGAATCTCTTTGCTTTATGTTTTTGATTAAGCACCAACATGAGATTTTTTTTCCTTCTAAATTTCAGGAAATAATATATTGAACATGACTGAAGTTTTTATTATATGCCCTAGACCACAGTGGTTACAGTATCGAGAGCAGTGAAAGTACTACATTTTTCATTTCCACTGATGAATATTAAATCAAGACTCTTACATACACTGAAAATCTGGACTGTCTCTAATGTAGTAATATAATTGATACAGTCCCTAAAATCCTAAACCACTCAGATGAATCAACTACTCACCAGCAAGATAAGACTATATTTTCAAAGAAAATTTTCTTGAGAAATAAAAAAGCTGAAGGATAAAAGTTACAGTTAATATTTTTTACAGTTAGGAGATACTCTTGGACCTTATATATCTTTTATTTATAAACATAAAGTCTTTTAAAATACCACATTTGTAACAGCACGGAAACACATGGCTGTTCTCCATAGATTTATAACTCTCCATTTATAACTTTCTCTCCCCTACAGCTACAGAATCAGAAAAAGTCTTCAATACAAGCAGAAAAGGATTCCCCAAGCAAAATTCTCACTTGACCATACACAGAAAACTTTGTGCTGTGTTTCACAGGGATGTACTATAAATTTGTTGGTGCGATACTGCAAGTTTATTTTTGGCATTTTATACAATAGAAACTTCATGACAAGAATTACCTTTTGCTAGACTTTATTCTGTGGAGCTGCCTGTCACTTAGTTTTCATCAAGAAATGCACAAGACAAAGCAAACTCCAGAAGGAGTTTTAAGAATTTCTCCCTATTGCTTTGGCAAAGAGCATACTGTTATATTGGCATGAATACAATTCATATTCCTCCAGCAACTGATTCAGCTCTTGAATTCAGCTCCCCTCAAGCAGACAGCTCAGTCAGCTGAAGTATAATCAGCTCTGCTTAAAAATGCCAGTCTCAATATGATCAGTTTGATACTCAGCAAATTATCTTAAGGCCTTTATTGATAACTGATGAACTTCAGCAAATGTCAGTCAATGAACTGCAAACATTGATATAGAGTATCTTTCACAAAAATGCGGCAATTGTTTTTAATTTCCTGATTATAATGGATAATGTTATAAATGTGTAGACTACTCTTTCTTGGGATATATTCTTTTGTAGGATATATGATTTGAACCAACTTCATTGTATTGTCTCTGAATTAACTCTTACTTACATGAGTGAAATCTTGGGAAGAGATGGAGAAATGGGCAGACATGCAATCTTAGGCAGGAAAAAAATGTTATGGATATTTATCTTAACATTCACAGTCACCGTCATCCACAATAAAGACAAAACTTAGAGCTTACTGAATGTTGCAGAAAATACATGTATTTTAGAGTCTTCATAAACATAGTGGAAAAGTTAAATATCAAAGCTCCAGCAGGTCATTTAGACTGTTTTAAAGAAAGTATATATAAGAGTATCTTGCCTAGGAACAGACTGTTTTCGTGTAGACATTGCTTGTTGTACATTAACAAACCTTTAACCATAATATTATTTAGTGCTTCTTAGAATTTTTTCTTCTTATGAAGCACCAAAGACAAAAAATCTCATAGAAATTAAAGCTCAAAATTACAAGGTAGATTTCAATAGCACTGTTTAATTAAGCAAAATTCTCCCTCTTCACAATAACAAACAAACACTATCAATGTGAGAGCTGAACAAGTTCTTCATGGCTGTTTCTAGGCCTGCTGCAGTGCTGTGGATTGCCGTTTTAGGTGATTGTCTATACTACAGCAGACAGACAATTCCCTTCACCAGAGAGAAAGTCTTGTACATTTTTTGAAAAGCCTAGAAGTCACACGAGGCACCTTCTTCCATCTACACTTTTATGTCTTCACCCTTAAAAGTGAATTCACTTCATTTAAAGTGAATTCATTTTTGCTTTTCTGCTCATTCTTCTAAAGCTGACAATTTTTCCTTCATGTTTATAGTACATAAAATACATATTCTACAGTGTTTTCTGAAAGACAGCTCATAGACAGTAGAAAGTGATTTTTCTGTTTCAGTTATAGTAACAGAACTTTTATATTTGCTTATCCCATTTATAAGGTACATTTCTGAAGCTGCACAAGTATTTGTAGCTCTGATGCCTTAATTAATGTGAAAGTTCACGAAAATATGCCAGAAGAAAGAACAATCTTGCTACAGCCACTTTGAAATGCAGATGGCTCTGTGAGCTTACAAGGCCTTCGCATATATGTACTTTGTACTGATTCCTCTTTTTTTAAACTGTGATGTGTAAAGCAATTATTTCACCTCAACAAGGAAACTCTGGAAATGTCAAGGGCTCTTCCAACCTACACTGTGACAATGAATTACTGAAGAAATAAGGGGCTTTGCTACTTCACTGAGGAAAGACATTTTGTGACCTTTTGCTGCTTTATGGCAATAACGAGTTTTGTAGAAAACTCTGAGTCTTTCTCTTATTTTATTAAAACAAAAACATTTGAGGAATAGCCTTGACCTTAACCTTGGGAGAATGAACAGAATACTGATCTTCAGAAGCGGATGAGCCCTGAGACACTGTGACTTCCTGCCATCATGTTGACAAGATGTAGCGCTGTGCTACAGACGAACTTAAACAGTGAAGCTCACCTATCTTAATTCACTTAGTTAAATGCTATGCACATTTAGATCTAGTATTATTCCTTCTAATGTCAGTTTTATCGTAGTAATGTTTGATTCCAAAGGAAAGATTTTTACTAGAATATCATATTCAATCTCTTACCTTTCAAAATACATATGTTACTTAATTTCAACAAGCTAAGACATTTGAAGTATTCACCTTCTTTTTAACAACATATTATTTCTTTTCAAAAATACTACACCACACAAACAATTGAGTTAAATCCAGTTAAATCACTGAGGGCAGCAAAAAATCCCTGTGCATATCAGCTGAGTGAACCATTTATCCAGGTTACTACATTCTTACACAACTACAGAAAAAAAAATTGAAATTATTCTAAATAAGAGCAAACTTAATATTACAGCCTACAATGTTAAACACCACAAAAAGAGAGACAGCAAAAATATATACTGAACTTTCACTTCTGATGGGAAAATAAGGAAAACAAAAATCAAAACCTTACTTTTTGCAGGAAACAAATTTTACCTGATTGTATGGAACTTAAAAATTATTGAAGATATGTCCTGTTGTGGTGACCATATATGTGAAACACCCAAACCCATCTGCATCACTGTAAGGATGCTGTGTGAAGGTAAAGAGAACTGAGCAGCAACTCTAACAACCTGTGCACAATCAAAATTGTTCAGGCTTATGGCTCAGAGATATTTCATTTGAAAAATGTAATCTAGCATTTATGTCAAGGCCTGCATAAAAATATAAAATGCTAGCGTTATGTAGAAATAATTATAGAACACAATGAAGCATAAAAAAGCAGTGTAGAGGGATTTCTGGATTCCCATCACAATACTTGCCTTACACACTTAATCAAGTGACCTAACATTTCTAAATTCTAGAAGACATTATCTACATCCCAAAGGAAACACGGGGATTAGTATTTATGAGGCTCACCTAACATGCAATCCTCTAGTATTAAATACTGCAGGGACGGATGGTTCACACTGAGATGCAGATGGCCTAAGAGCCAAGGCAATGCAGAACCACTGCCCAAACTTCCTGACAGCAAAAACTACACCCCAGGAACTCATACAGCTGACTGTCAAAAGGAAAACACCACTTATCTCTGATGTGAATGGCAGCAGAGGTAGCTGGAACAGCAGCCTTCCATTAAGGACTGGAGCTGAGCTTTGCCCAAAACTGCCAGGTCAACATAACATGCACTGCATGAAGTGGTTGAGGGATCCAGGATCCTATGCTGGCAAGTCCTGCCTTACAAACTTACAGGGGGTCATTGCAATTTATGATTTTCTTGAAATGGGACAATGATAGAGTCCAGATGGTCAGCATGCATATGTATAATTTTGCGGAAAAATGGTAATTTGGAGAAGCAAAGAACATATCTGTGTTTTTGTCCATCCTTGACCGTCCTCCAGTTCCAGCTGTCACTATGTAAGCTCAGTCAGCTGACCACACTGGTCAATTTTCTGCACAGTTTTGACTCAAGAGTAGATTCTGGGTCGTAAGCCTGTCACAGACATGGAGTATATTTACCTAATTCGATGCCCATCCAGCAAACTCATCCATGCATCTTCGGCTGCTACTGAGTAACTCCATTATGACAGATTTTTTTACCACTTTTTTCTTCTTTTTTTTTCCTTTTTTAAAAATAATTCTAAACAAGCTAGACCATCAGTAATAGAACTGGGGAAGAATAATTTCTGTCCTACAAAGTCTCAGGAATCACCTTTTACCTAGGCAAAATAAGTAATAAATGGGACTTACAGGAGCCTGGAGTGTCTATTCCTTAAAAAGATGAATAATTTTGGTATATGTATGGATATAATACATAATGCTACAGCTGCTATAATGCAATTTTAACGTCCATGAACGACACATCATTCCCAGAACAGAAACGATTTCTCTATTGTAATATACTATGTGTTCATTCTGCATACAGCAGACCTAGCCCTTTATAAGCAAGCATTTATTTTGCCAATTAATAGTGCAATATATGAGGTAATGCCTTTTTTCAAATGTCAAGGAGAGCCATGTAAAATTTCATTAATTCTGCTCTAGGCAAATAAAAGTCCGGAGAAAAATCACCAAATTTTTTTACAAGTTCTCTGCCTTGGATGTCTCCCTCTGAATAGATACATCTTCCAAATAAATTGACTACAATTAGTAATCTATACTGTTATTATGCCTTTGAAGTTTTCATGTATGGTCAAGTCTGGAATTTTAAATGAAGGTAAAAGTTTTTTTCAGCCTAAGCCAGTGCCACCCCAAACATATTTATTTTGAATACAATCTTCTAATTTAAATAAATTCAAATTCTTTTTGAAGAGAAAGTGATGCTACACATGTAGTCTACAAGATTTTGTGAAAGTCACCAAATTCATTAATAAACGTAGCAAATCAGATTAAAACTAATACAGTGTGTACTGACAGATTCTGATTAACAACTCTGAATTAATGGGTACATTTCCTTTCAGCATGTCATTTAGTTCTGATTCTCAAAATAAAATTGCCTTCTGTGGGATATAAAGTTTCAATGCTGCTTCAAGACAGGACAGCTAGCAACGACTGTGGTCAGAAATAAGTTTGGTTTAGCAGTTAGGGGAATTGAGACTTAAAACCAGTTGGGTTTTAATTTAGCTGAATCACCAGAACTTGATGAAATGCCATAAGGCTGTTTAAAAGACAGGAGATCTTTCACAATGGAAGAGCTGATGTCATCCACACAGCTGCCAAACCACCAGCAACTTGGCTATTTTTTTATTTTTAAAGACAAAGTCACAAAAATGGGGCAAAACAATTTTGTTTCTTTTCTCTTCAAATGCATGTAAATCCATTTTTTTTACTTATGCAATTTTTAGGTTACTTTATGCATTTTATTTGTGCTTTCTTAACCTATGCATTACAGAGAAAACTATACTCTCAACATGATTTTAGCTTTCTGGTTTTAATTTTTTTATTTTACTACTGAATCCTTAAAGCTAACAGAAAATGTGGACATTCCAGACCCAAACCTGAAAGACAGTAGATTTTTCATAGCAGATTTACATAATTGAAAACTCTCTAATAAACCACAAATCTATGTCAAGACCAAGCATTGAGACACACATTCATCACTTCTGAAAACAATCAACAGCGTGATGAACAAACAACCACAAAGACAAAAGCAATGGTTTTAGGAAGGAGGGAGAAGAGCAGTCACCTCTGAGGCACACGGGTCCAGCTCCATCTGCAGAGCTCACCAGACTGGTTTAGCACAGCAAGGTTCAACCAGAAGATGTGGTTTCCCACTCCTTCCCCCTGGGGTTCTGGTGCCTGAAGCAGCCAGACAGTACTAGGAGGGCTGGCTCTCCCTCTGCCTCCCCTCTTCCAACCACACACCCTCCTTGCCCCCGCCTTGGGTTGCCGCTGGCATCCATCAGCCCCTCCAATGTGCAGATGCAACCCACATGACAGAGGAAAACCAGGCTAGCAAGTTGGATCGGTTCACAGAGGTATCCAAGAAGTGCCAAAATGAATGCAAAATAAACACTAGGAGCATGCGGCTGGGAAAGGGGAGGGGAGAAAGTAAAGCATATCCCCAGCAGAAACCTGCTGGATCACTTCATCATATATCACGAAACAGAAACCTCAGGGTTTCATTTCAGAGCCAAAAGAATCAGTCTCACCTGTCCTGCAAAGCTCCTTTTAGTGCCAGTCTTAGTGCCAAAATGAGCACGTGGCTATCCAGCATACATCCGAGGTGGGGAGAAAAGGCTTATTAAAATCGGAACCAGTATCCTGACCTGGTTCATAACCCAGCTGTGTGAGTAATTTTGGTGACCCATGAGAAAGGGGAGCAGTGGTGAGGCACTGTGGGAGGCAGAATATCCTCCGTGGGAGCAGCAGCAGCCTACTAGCTTAAACTCCATGAAACTACTGCATCTGGCTGAGGTTCCCAACGTGGTCAGAACTGATCTTAGCTGGCGAGTCCTGTGGCCAGACCCTCCATCTGCTACCAGCCACACACTGATGCCCTGCTCCCAGTCATACAGCTACAGGGCAGGTTGATTCAGCTCACTGATGTGGTAGAAACCTTTCCTCCTCTTTTGCCTGGCTACCCAAAACAATCTGAAAGCTGATCTGGCAGAACAATCATCTTGTCACCATGTGATTTCTACATCTAACACAAGTGAAGGAGGAAGGATGGACGAAAGGGAGAGGACAAGCTGGCCGTCTCGGCAATAGCTCACGCCGGGCTGGCTCTGCAAGCCCCAAAGACCACAACCCACCCCTCTCCTCATCCTCTCCTCCGAGTTTTAGAGATCCCATCCTAGTTTTTCATTCCACTCTCTGCTCTTACACAAGTACAATTGTTGTAGGTCTGCACCACAAACCAGATCAGTTTGTTGAGAGAAAAGCTTGTTTTTAACCCCAAGCACTCCACTGGGCTGCCACAGGTCAGAGAGAGGCTGCAGGCAAGGTCTGCAGCCAGGGAGAGGAACGCCTTTTTTAGCACTAAAGATGAAAAGAAGAAGAAATTCAGTTTTAAACACTGCCCATGTGTGTCAGACCACAGGAAAGGTTTATATTTGAATGAAGAAAGTCTGCCTTCTGAGAGAGAAGATGATTTACTTGAAGTAGTCAGTGAAATAAAACCTGAGCACTTTTTTGTAAAATGGAACTGCAGGCAAACTATTTTACCTCTCATGTGTTTTCCCTCTCATGCTGTTTAGTTTTAACAATAGGAGAAGTGCAGTACTTTGATACAAGACTACTGCAGGGCTACAGTGTTTGCCACTGGACATCAGGTCCTGAAAAAAGGTAAGCAGATGCTGATCAGTAGATCCATCAGATCTGCTGGACTAACCCTGGCTGACGTACAGAGATCAGAAGCCAGCGCTCAGTCTGAGAAGTTGAAAAGTGGCACGCTGTTACCCCAAAATTGGTAAACAACCAGACCAAGGTCAGTTCTAACAGACCACAGCAGCAGAGACGTTGCTAGCTCTGTAATCAAGACACTGTGTCTTATTACTTTAACTTAACATTCTGTCAAATACTTGGCTGTAACAGTTGACTTGTCACTAAACTAATTAATGTCTTTTGCACAAATTCTTCCCTGAAGGAGTGATTATTTTGGTGCAAAAAATCTGAACAGAACAATGCTCTGTTTTCCTATTTTGTTAAAAACCCTATTAATTACATGAGACATCCCATCATTCATGCTACTAAATACATATATATTATCAGTTTATTCTGATAGAGATGAAGACAAATGCATCCATTAAATAAAAATATATTATGGTGAAAGAATGTATACATTATAGGCAAAACCACTCAAGAGTTCAGGAACACTGAACCTGCACTGAGTGCAGGTAAAATAGTAACTTAATGCTCTACATGTGCCCAACTACAACAGCACTGTCTTCTCGCCTGATTAACCACAACAACCTTTTTTTTGTTACATTTAACAGAATCTTGAGATTTAATTGCCTATTTGCTGTTCTACAGTACACTGCAAACCCAAAGATTTTGCTAATCTTATCTTTCAGTTATTATTTCACTTTCTAATTCAAATTTCTATTAAAAAAAGCACATCAGTATAATAGGAATACTTCATCTGACACCAGATGATTTAGGTGATGTGATTTTTCAAAGCAGACTAGGACAAGAGAAAAATGTGCATAAAGAAGGTAAAAGGTTATACAGGAGTTTAGAAAGAACCCAGCAAAACCTGCAAACATGTATTTTAGCACCATAAGCAAAAGAGTACTCTGAAGTCAAAACAGTTAGGACATGGAATAAACAGTCAAGGAAAGAGCAAGGCTCCAGAGTGACACAGTTTATCATCTTGGTGACAAGACTGCATGGACAATTTAAGATGCTTTTTTTTTTTAAAAAAAGCAAACCAACAAACATGAAGAGAGCCATGATTGCTGAAAATCTGAAAATACTTGTATATTCCAAGTTTTGTGTCTCACTAATCTATCCATAATAGAGGCACCAGCATAGTTTTTCTAGATGTTAACTCTAAACTTATTACTCAGTTTCAATAAATTAAAAACAGACAGTAAGTAAAAATCAGCTGACTTACATACATATACAATTACTCCTAATGACTCAGGCTGCTAAATAGAGATTTTAATCCTTATATGACAAAGCATAATTTCACTAGGAGGCCTTTGCTGAGAAGAGACGGGAAAACTCTACATGGTGCATAAGAATGTGCTGGCAAAGAGTTCAGTTTTGTTTTTAATTACTGCAGTTTTGAAAGGTACATAAAAACATTGCAAATTTACAGGCAGGCATATAACTTCCTCCGTTCATGATTCTTAAAAGCCACATCTCATCCAGCATAAGAGTTTCACCTACTACAGCTTCTGACCCCCAGCCCCACTTCCTGCCCACACTTCAGGCAATGCACACAACTAAGGACATGACATATGCCGCAAACAGTGAACGATCACCAGAGCATGGCATCATGGAAGCTATTTGGGGCTGTATTTCCTCAGAGCTCAGGTTCCCGAAAACCTCCTTTGCTCGTCCCCCTTCTGCTTATTCCTGGAACTCAAACACCTCTTCTAAGCTCAATCACAGGCCATTCCCACAAGGAAAAGATGGTCTCTGAAGCAGGCCTGAGAATAACTCACCAGGGCATAACATTGCACAGGAATGCTGTGACTCACTGAGCATTTTTGGAAGGGAAATTGGAGTAGCTACACCTTAATTCAATCAGTATGTAGGAATTACCTGCAGGCAGTTCTGTGCAGTCAGTGCTAGATAGGCACAATGTTGCTCCTTCTCAGAAAATCATCACAGAACCAGATGTGCATTGCAAAACGCCACCTTACCCATTTCCATCCAGTTATTGCAGCACAACGTGTATCTGTCTTGCAGGCAACAGATGACTGTCTCCAGTGCACTACTTCTTCTCTGCCTGGATTTACTTCTTTATATAATGAAATACAGAAATGCTATAAAAACACTGGAAGGGACCTGTTCCAATGTTCTGTATGAAAGAAAGTCTGCCTGAAAAGCCTGTAGTCTTTAGCAAACTAGCAATGTTGAATCGTAAAACAGATGGTGCTTAAGAAGAGCTATAGAATTAGCAAACTTCAGCTCCAGTTCATGTGATTGTGGCATTAAGAATCCAACCCACATAATTATGGAACAAAATCAATCACAAGGCTTGGAACTTCTCAGCTCCTCACAAACTCAAGCTTTCCATTTGCAAGGTCATATTATACGGCTGTATCAAGATGCATTAGGGCGAGCAGTTCATTTGGAACTCTGGAGAGAGGGTTTGGAAAGGGTTGTTGGCAGTGTGCCTCACTGTGCACCTCAGGCACACAGCTGGTCCTCAACATTTCCATGTCCCAAAGTACTTTATTCATTACTCAGCAGTGTTTCAGGGCTCTCTGAAATAGGAAGCCCATGTTGATCATGTTGAAGTACTTACACCATCCAGAGGATGATGTTTCTGTATTTTAAAGCTATTTACTTAAAAGCAAAAGGCATCCTACTGTATTTTGTTTCACCTGGAAGAAAATACTTCACTTACGGAAGACAAAAAATGTTCAGACGGTAAACTGTACATTTAATAAATCTTGAGCATACTCACATGGGAAGTCATCCACAAACATGGGGTCTATGTTATGCAGCAGTTCCACTCTGGGAGAAGGTCTTCCTTCACTAAGAGAGATTTCAAAAGGAAATGTTAATTACCTTCTACAGCTCATTAGGATTCTGCATCCTTTATTTTAAGGCTTTTTGTCATCTTAATAGAGAGTGAGATCATAATTTTAAATTTATTACTATCGACTTTAATCTGAATGCTGTTTTCCAGCTGAGCAGCGACAACTTTTGCCTCTCCAAGTTTTCCCTAACTTCAGTGGTGTTTATTTAGATTATCCATAAGTTTTCAGAGTACAGAATTTGCCCTACCTAAGCAGGGTTTTACAACAATCAACTTTAAGAATCAAATTTCACAGCATAAGCTGGCATGGCACTTGCTGTGCTCTCTGCATACCTGAACAAGTGCTGGAAGCTTTATGGCTGGGTGCCTCAAAAAACACCACAGGCATTGCTATCCCACAAAAAAACTACCTTTGATTTCTAACTGAGGAAATCAAGAATCATTTAGATACTTTGAATCTTGTTGTGTTAAAAAAGAAAATCATCCTTCTTTGTCTAGCCATTCAGCACATAGAGATGGTGGGGAATAAGCCTCTGAATTTACCCATAAATTTTCTTAGCTGAGTAAATCCCAGACCCAAAAAACGGAGTGAAGGAAATATACTCCTTAGATGAGTAAAGGAAATTTACTCCTTATAAAGGGCAACATGACTAGGAAGACATAATTGGAAAGAACCTTGGCTACATGAAGACACAGCAATAATTTATTATTTGACATGGAACCTAAATACATCCTTTCAGAATTTTCCAAGTAATTTAAATTGTTTTTTCTTTCATTAAGGAGCTTAACTTAAGACACAAAAATTCAACCAGGGCCTCTAAGCTTCTTGACATTAGGAATAAAAAACTCAGGTAATATAAACCTCAGTGGAGACGTAAAAAATTACAGTTATTTTAATATATAAAATATATCATTAAACAGTATTTAACTGTAATTTAAAATTTTCAGTAACAAACAATTAAAATAATTTTTTAAATTAAATTTCTAAAACGATTTCTGGATGCTACATTTTGAGCGAGTACAGAACTAACAAGAAGAACTAAAAGATTAAATGTGTTCAGGTAATATAGTATTGTAATTAATACACAGGAATTACATTAATTAAGCTGCAGTCTTAGTAACTCAATGTATAGAAACTGCCACAAAAATGTTGTTCCCAAAATGTGGGTGAAAGGTTAATTGCCCCCCTAATCCCCCAGTATCTATACTAGTCACACTCTTAATTAAAGAATGCTTGGCCTTATTTAAACAAATTTTATCTTAGATTTAATAAACTCCGTCTCTGTGTGCTCCACTGACAGCTGTGTTCAAGTGTGCCTTTCACCATCTGTTCATAGGTAACAGTAACAAGAACCAGTTAGCAAAAGTTAAACTAGGATTCAAATTTATAGCCTGTGATTGACTCTGCAATAACTGCCTGGGAAGGTTTTCTTTCAATTTCTGAGCTGTATGTACATTTTCCAGCATATTTTAAAAGAAAGAAACCATCAGAGTTATGCTAAGCAATCCAGTATCTTCCACCAGAGTCAAATACAGAAGAATTAAGTAACTTACTCCTATTTACTTCTCATCTTTATAGATTCAATATTCATACAGTGCCACTCAGTATTCACACAGCGCTGTGTGAGCAGCAGGGCCAGGGAGGGGATTCTGCCCCTCTGCTCTGCTCTGCTCTGGTGAGACCCCACCTGCAGTGCTGTGTCAGCTCTGGGGTCCCAGCACAGGAAGGACATGGAGCTGTTGGAGTGACTTCAGAGGAGGCCAACAACATGATCACAGGGAGGGAGCACCTCCCTTTTCGGACAGGCTGAGAGTTAGGTTTGTTCAGCCTGGAGAAGAGAAGGCTCTGGGCAGCCCTCATAGCAGCCTTTCAGTACTTAATGGGGGCCTACAAGAAAGATGGGGAGAGACCTTTTAGTACAGCCTGCTGTGACAGGAC
>VWPU01016227.1:50071-87763 GCA_013398955.1 Callaeas wilsoni
GGACGAGTGGGTTTTAACTGATGGATAGTTGATTTAGATTGGATATAAGAAAGAAAATTTTTATGGTGAGGGTGGTGAAACACTGCTACAGGTTGCCGAAAGAGGTGGTAGATGATCCATCCCTGGAAACATTCAAGGCCAGGGAAACATTCAAGAACAGGGCTCAGAGCAACCTGATCTAGTTGAAGATGTGCCTGTCTAAGGCAGGAAGGGTGGCCTAGATGACCTTTGAAGGTCCCTTGCAACCAGCTTATTTTTATGATTCTATATGAGTTTATGATTACTCCAAGTGTGTTCACAGTGTTCAAGCAGACTGAAGCTAACTTCCTTTATAAATTTTAACATGGACAGTGGATATTATAAACTAAACATGGCTATTTACATTACAGCTGATAGAAAACAAAAAAATAAAGATTATACTTGTATTAATGCAAGTTTTTCATGCTGCAGTTGTCATTGTTATTGAATCCATTTTTGTTCTGGCATAGAATACTGGTATTAGCACCTTGGATGTGATCTATACATAATCATGAGATATACTCCCTGAAGCTTATGGCATCACTGCATTAAGCTCTGTAGAGCTACTACATGCTACTGCACTGCTTTTCAGTATGAGTGTTACTCCAGTAATTCTTGTTGTACAGAGCACAACCAGCACATATCACAAAACAACAGCCAAAGAATTTGGCTCTGTATGTCGAAAAAACCATCTGTCTCACAGCAAAAGACATCAGCAAAAACAGAAACAACATTCTGGGGACAATAAATAGGAAATTTACCCCTGCAGCAGAAATTCGTTTCCCTGGAAGTGCCTTAACTCTGCCCTCCTTCCCATTTATGAAACTCCACAGAGACGCAGACTCAATTGCAGATTCACTTTGGCAGATGTTCTGCAAAGGTATTTTGCATCAGGAATACAGTCTAGCCAACAGAGCTACAATAACAAAGCACTAATATTCTCTAGGGAAACCTGCCTTTGCATTTTAGTAACTGCCTATGTAACCGTATCTTACAATGCTCTAATTTTAGAATATTTATTTTTAGACTTCAATATCCTAATACATCATCCCTCCCACTAAATATAGGGAACTTTTTAATAATGTCTGGTTATTATTCTACCATGTCTGATGGTAGAATAATTAAGATATGTCTTAATTATTTAATTAAGCAGATAAAAGCTGCTTTTTTTCAAAACAGTCCTCTATGTAAGAACAGCTTAGTGAAAGCATGTGGCCTAACTTCAGTGTTGGTATGAGAACCAGCTGAGAACATTGCTCTATCTTCTGATTTGCACAGTTCTTAAAACATACAGGAAGACTTATTATTCCTTAGTGAGCACAAACAAAGATCTACATGCAGTCTTTCGCTTTTGTTGTTGTTAAACAGTCAGAAGGTGTCCTTGGAAAGGAATCCAAGGTTTTTCGGGGTAAGTATGTTTGTCTTGCACAAAAACATTCGCAGTGTCACTAAGCAAAATCTGAGCCTTTACAACCTTGTCATATTCCTCTGGGTGTTCTTTGTAATGCTTTCCTAAAATGATTATATTTCAGATATGCTAGAAATAAACAGTACTCTCAGCTTTAGACTGCTTTCTTCAGTGTTAATTTATATCACAACAACAGCTGTTTGATTCCTAAAACAAATTTACCCATTTAGTACAGAAGAATACAAGTTGATCTTACTTCATTTACTGCACCCAATCAAGTATGGTATTTCCAACATTATAAAAATAGAAAAATGAAACTTGCCCTACAGAATATGTAAGTAAAACTTTAAACTCTCTGATTACTAATAAGTTTTGACAATATAATAGTTATTTGTACTGTATTTTATCCCCAATCTCTCAGTGCCTATCATACTGCTTCATGTGGTCTACCATTCCATTTTTCTGTTAATGCAAAATAAAATACTTTCTCTGAACATGGGCATGCTAGATATTCAGTACTGAAAATCAAGATGTGTCAAAAAATGTATCAACCAAAGCAAATTTTTATATAAGAAAAACTATTTTGCCTAGTGTCTTGATTTCAATAGAGTAGTAAGCATCTGGAGAACAGATGTTTCTTAAAAATGCAAGTGCCTTTTGAGACACTTGCTTGGAAACACGCAGTACAATTTAGACTCCTTGACTGGTTGCATTTTAGTATTGTTCTTGCTATTCTCAATTGCTATTTTTGTAAAATGTATCGGTGATATTATCACTGTATTTTCAGAAATAATTTGTAATATGTACATGGTTTTAGAGCTATATTGTAGTCTTATCTCGATAATCTAAGGCAAGAGAAAAGGGAAATCTACTATGATTTATTATTTATTTATGAACCTTTATAAAACGTTGATACCTGAGATTGGAAAGATCTGATAGTTATTATTCAAAAATGGGTTGACACAGTGATACCAAGGTAAGTTATTTTCAAAAAGAAGCTAAAGACATCAAAGACGAAGTTAAATTTCATTTCAAAGGTACCTGGAGGAAAATAAAAATTACGTACTACTGGTTTAATTATATGCTGCAACAAAATTTTGAACAGAAGACTAGTCCAAGATTGGTATGGATGGAGAAAGACTGATAAAATCTGTGTGTGGAGACAACGTCATGAACACAAGAGCAGGGAAGGGGCTCTTTTAACAGCCCACATTAATGACAGTCCAGACTAGCATGTGAGCAAAACTCCAGGACATCGAAGCCAGCTCCACTGAACAGGGACATCTGGAGACAAAGCAGTGATGGCCCTCAGGGTCTCACAGACGTGGTGCAGGACACAGATGCAGCATCAAAAGGACACAAACAGGCATAACCAGAACCTGTGCACAGTTACCAACCTAAGAAGAACACAGAGGAAGCTTGAAGGACTTCACAGCTGGCATCCCTGGACCTGTGCACCACAGCAACAGATGCTGGGCCCACCATGTGTTCACAAACATCATGGTGTCGGGATGCCAGGTGGATGGTTTGTAATCCTCTGCCCCTGTGCCTGGCTGGGCAGACTTCCTAGACACACACACCTCTTGGTGAGTAAGACTGTCAAGCTGCGAGAGTGTGCGCAAAACTTGCTCTGTTTCAGTTTCTACCTTAAATAAAATCACATTCCTCTTTTATTAAGTCTCTCATTGATACAGTGTTGAAACAGTAATGGGTCAGCAGATGGATTTGGAAAGAGCAAGCTTTTGAGTTAAGATCCCTGACAAAGAGCTTTTATGTCCCATGCAAATTTTTACCTAGGAGTTCAAACAGTGAGAACACAAACACTGTGTTTCCTCAGTTTCACGCACTACGAAAGCAACTTAGAGTATAGCTAACCAAAAAGAATGCAAAATAAGGTATTTTTTTCTAGAAGAAGTGTGCTCCTGAACATCAGCTTTTCCTGCTATTTCCTCCTAACCATTAAATGCCTTCTGTTTCTTCAGGCCAAAATTAAGTAGACGAGGCATGAAATGAACACTTGGGTATATATGTGATTCTCAGCACTCCTTTGTACTACAAGAACTTAATATTAAGTGGTGTCATGTTAACGTGATTCCTAATTTGGACTAACAGGCATTTAAAGTCATGATAGAAAGTTCATTTTGGTCTAGAATTTCAGAATTTATACTTAGCATTTAAAAACCAATGTTGAATTTCTGTGTACTATGTATATAATCATATTTCTATAGTATATTACATTTATATGTAGTTATTTTCAGTAATACCGTATTTATTATAAATTATTGCATATTATTATATTTTATATTATTAAATAAATTTCATATTAAAACCCTATCTTTTAAGTACTGATCATTACTAGACAGATATCACTGAAATAGATTCAATATTTTTTTGACTTCTGAGAATACCTGCACCATCCCATACATTCTTTTGAATATGTAAATCAAGGTTCCAAATTTATGATCTTTTTCCTTTTGATTACACATATATGAACCAGCAGGCTCAGGATTAAAGTCCCCCCCTCAAAAAAAAAAATCACAAGAAGCTTATGCATCTACTTATATTAAACTGCAGTGAAAAAACATAGATGTAACACAGTGATTAATTTTCTTTTTTCGAATGAGTTAGAATCTTAGGAAGTTGTAATTTCACTTATTATGAGCCATTTGGTCCCAGAAAAACAACATATTTGAACTTCTCATCAGATATCACCAAAAGGGCACCATGCCTTCATCGTTTGCTATCCAATATTCAAGTGACCTTTTGAATTATGGTCATGAAATTTAATGCACTCATTTATCCTGATTTCATGGGAAAATCATGTGAAATTTGACATTTTGCCTGCGAGGTCAACCAAGGAATAGCCTAGCAGTTAGAAAACCTGACTGGTTACCTGCCCAGACAGAGAACCTCTGTCTGACACACTCGAAAACACTGGCAGCCACCTGTTCTCTGGCAGTGCCAGTAAGCACTGCATTCATGCCCTTTACAAAGAGAGAAATGCAAGTGCCAGCAGCATGCTGGCACAGCCACACCTATGCTTCCCAGCCCTCTGCTGAAGTAACCTGATCTGAGAAGATCAATCCATTGCAAAAAATACATGGTTGAAACTGAACCTGAAGCAGGCAGGAATTCCAATGGTAGCTGGAAGAAAAGTCTATGGTTTAGGTGTACCCTGGATCTTGCTGACGCTAAGTTTTCCCACAGGAACACTGACAAGTAAAAGTTTTTACTTTTTCTGGCTGGATGGGAGTCTCCATTCCTTCCTGGCAATAAATGATCCCTGGCCTCAATTATACACACCGTTATCTTCTTCCACTTGGAAGAGAGCCATACAGTACACCTGGGCACAAGGCCATGAGCTTCCTGTAAGCTGCAGCTACTACAGAAAACCACCCCTGAGCTCCTCAGAAACACAGGCAGCACTAAGAATGAAATAGAGCTTACCAGCTTCAAACAGGTAATGTCACAGGTATAGACAAAACAATTCTGAACTCAAGATATGGAGTTTAGTTCTGGGGAGGTGTGGGGGTTGGATTTGGTTTTGCTTTTTGTTTTTCACTCCAGGGTCCATATAGAACTAACCTTAGATGGGTACATGGGTTCAAATCTAACTCTCAATTTCTCATCTCAGTCCCTAACCCAGACAGCACTCCTGCTCATGCTTGTTTAGGAATTGCTTTTAACTCTTGCAATTCACAGTCTAGAATACTAAGACACACAAAAAAAAGAAGGGAACAAAAGGCAACCACACACAATACAGTATAGTCTACCCTCTATAAAAACAGGCTACTAAAAGAAACAGAACACTAATCCTCAACTGAATAGCATGTAGGAAATAGAATTGTTAGTCCATTTTTTCTGCTTTAGCGGTATTGAACTTTCCATTCTAAATTATTCTTATGTGAATTGAAACTATATTTGAAGACCTACTAAAATAAATATAACTTCTATGAAGACAGATAACAGGATTTAGCCCTATCAATGAATACATTACATGTAGCACAGGAAAGGAAGAAACAAAGGAATTTAAACCAATGCAATTTTTGCAAAACTAAAGGCTGGTCACAGAACTTTCAAATTCTGCAGAAACTTAGGTTTTAAGGACTTTGTAATCCATTTTAGTGGAATAAAAGAACATTGAAATAACCCAGCTGGAGCTATGCTGCCTCTTATTTCCAGTCATCTAAGCATGTCTGCACTGTGCTTTTGAGTATTTCAGCTTGCTTGAATCAGTCACAACATCACAACCTTCAGGAACCAGGTCAGGTCTATTTCTGTACTCGATCTCAAAGGCTTTTAGAGACACTGGACAGCATGACATGGGTCTGTGCAAATGGTTACACTTGGAGCCAGCCTGACAAGTCCTGTAGTAAGCTAACAAACCATCCAAATGGAATCCACGTCCAATTCCAGATGCATACTGCAGAGATACCTGACTGAGCTCTCTAGAGAGCAGGGTTTGGTCCATAAAATTTACTCACTTATACTCCATGCTGTGCAAAATCAGTTAACATACTTTGAGATCACAGAATGTTCTTAAAAAAGTATACCATGCTTGTGAGCTGTTGTATTCATACTGAAAAATTCAAAATATCCAGTTAAAGCTGTATGGAGGCTTTGTATCTGTAACCAGGATTAATTTGCAACCTGGATAATTCTCTCATGGACAGCACAATTAACTGCATTTATACCTTCCCTTTATTATGGGAAAGGAACAGGTAATATTTTCCTCCCTGTTCCAGTTCTGTTTTCAGGGCTGATTAAATTCTTCTCAAACCAGAATGATGACTTGGTGATTTGACATGAAAGTTACCTGATAGCTTTCCAAACATCAAAGCCATCCAAAGGCTTAGTGCCATTGGTATGTCCTCCAGCAAGGTGCACCAGTGTTGGCAGCCAGTCAGAGATATGGATGAGTTCATGACTTTCTACACCTTTTTGCTTCAGCAAAGGACTTGCAACAAAGCCTACACCTCTCACTCCTCCTTCCCAGAGGGTCCATTTTCTCCCTCTCAGTGGCCAGTTATTCCCACCTGCTAAAGTTTGTCCTCCATTATCTGAAAAACAAATAAACAAAAAGAATTATTGGTAAGTAAGAAACAGAACAATCCTCCCCACAACACCTGTTCATCCATTTGAAAAGATATTTTCACAACACAGGTGTGTCATGCGAGTACTTGTCTAGCGCTGTTAAGTGTCCATATAAGGTCAAACATTCAGGGCCAAGTAACAAACACATTACCTTTTAACACTTACAAATCATATCAACGAAAAGTTACCACTAGGCATAAATGGTACCATACTGGAAGACAGTAATTTAGAAAGACTGTGCTAAGAACGACTTCTGACCATGATTCAAAATACCACTAGGTATCCAAAGCTTCCAGAACCAAAGAATTCAAAAATTTAGTTTCAACTAATTTAAAGACCACAAGAAGAGTTGCTATCAATGCCATCATGAGTACTCAGAATACACTGGTTTCCAAAGCAGTATAATACGCTTAAAAGGGAAACATGTTATTCCAGTCTCAGGACAATACTTGCACACCTAGTTTAAAAGCAGGTTTTTTTCCATATTTTTAGGCAACCAGACTGATATACAAGGTTAGACAAAACAGGGTTTCTCAGGCAGAAGGAGACCGCCCTAATAAAATGAATTGAAACTAGTTAACATAACTGAAGTGATTCAGAAATTGAATTTATTGTTTAGTGAGAACAACATATAAGATGGTTACAGAAAAAGTTGAATCATCACGACTACAGAAATATCTATGTGAATTAGAGATAGCTCATGGAACGCTTTTCTTTTTAACTCTTTTTAACCAAGCTTCCACTCTTACAATAAAACCCAGATCGTTGAAGTTAACAGTACTGATTCTTTGAAGTTACTTTTAGTACTGTTACATGGTTGTTCTTGTTCAAACATACTGGAATGTTCTCGGAAGAGTTATTGCTGGCAATTCCTTTAAGCATAATTTCCCCCTATTTTAATGAGGTTAAAATTATTTCAAGTAGTAATTGCTGAACTGACTGAATTTGACAGGTTCATATTGTATTTTCTGATTTATTATTTTTTGATTAAAAAATATTAATTTGACGGAATAAACAAGGAGACTAATACCTTACAGAAGAACTTCACTGTAACCAGTACAAAATTACCTTCTTTCTGGTTGACAAGAGTTCAAGAAGCATTTGGACAATACTCTTGGGCACATGGTGTGATCCTTGGGGATGGCCCTGTGCAGGGCCAGGAGCTGGACCCAATGGTCCCTGTGGGTCCCTTCCAAGTCCCTTTCAACTCAGCTTATTCTGTGATTCCGTGTTTAATTAGGTTTCAATGTAAACCCCCACACCTTTCTACTGCACACAGGAGACCACTTTTGTTCTACAAAGGAATAAACCACAGATATCTGTGAATACTTTGAAAGGTAGAAGCCTAGCTAAATTAAACACTTAGAAAAATAGAATTATTTGAAAAGAGTTAAATGTCCTGTGGCCCAACTAGCTTCCTGTTGGGTTGCCCATGTGTCCTGCATTTTTTATTAAAAAGAACTTAAGCAAGAGTGCTACCATTATTTCTCGCACAACAATGTTGAGCTCTGAGAGGTGAGAACTTAAAGCAGTTGCTGGTTACAACAAAAATTTAAAAAATCAGTTTCAACAATTCCTTCTACTCATAATGTAAACAGGAATTCCTGTCAGAGATACTCATGGGACAGAGTTTTCAGTAGCTCTTAACCTTTGGTGGCCTTAGAATAAAAGGCGTCTTATCCACACTGTATTAGAGCACAGTTTGGACATACAGAGAAATCAGAACTCAAATACGTTACATACCTCCTCACAGACTACTCACTGTCCTTATCAGTTTAATAGCAGCACACGAGGGGTTTTTTAATTCCTGATTATCAGCAACAAAGTGGCAAGGAAATTATAGAAGTAGGTGGTATTTTTGAAGAATAGTGAGAGAGAAGTGTGCACTTCTCAGGTTACAGTCAAATCTGTATAATACTTAGTTTTTCCTTGCTTTCTGTAAAAACGTTCACATTCTGCCAGTTTTACTACACATTAACTTCCCTGATACAAGGAGTCTTTCTAACATACATCCTGATAAAACTTGTGTCTTGTATCAGCATTCAGACATAGTACACCAAGTTTAAAAGAAAGTGGAAAAAATATTGTGTTTTGATAGCTGATCTCATATGCAAATTTAAAAAAATCTGACATTGAAACAGGGCTCATCCCTCTCATTTGACTTCTCATTCTCACACTGCTAGACCATTACTTTTTCCTTCATCAGGAATTCATGTTCAATTGGTCCTTCCTGCGTAATTTCTTGACTGAGTTACCAAGAAAGTGTTGAACGAGAGAAAAGGATGGTTTCTGTTTTGGTTATTAAGGCTTGTTTCCTTTCTAGGTAGGCAGAATGTAACTGATGTGTCACTAGCAGCTTGTATGTAAGCAACACCTTCCACACAGTTTGGAATGTTATCGAGGACTTCAAATACCTACAATTTGTTACAGAGGAGTTGGTTACATAACCATGAAAGACCATAATGGAATCTGTATCAATAAAATATTAAGCTAACCACTAAATAATAAAGGGGGAGAGTGAATAAACAAGAAACCACTGATTGCATGGAGTACAGACCTGGCAGTCAGGACTGGAACTGCTGTTCTGGTGGGTTTTACCTCCAGGAGTACGTCTGGACAGCAAGAGACAAGATGGGCACCAGCTGTGTGTGTGCCTGTTCAGGTACATTTCCTCTAAGTCAAGAGCTGTGGATGTATATATTGATGGTAAAAGCTTGCATGGGTTCAGAAAGCCACTGAAGAAGTTAAAGATGAAAAAAGTAATTTATAGTTCCTATAAGAAAACACATCACCTCAGTCTCAGGAGTTTCTTCAGCCACAAACTGCTGAAGATTTGCAAGTTTTCACAAAAGTTTCCTAGACACATGCCACCAAGAATTGCCACAGTGAGGGGGTGCCTGGCTAGACAGATCCTTCACCTGTGCAAGCACAACAATTCTCATTTTCTTCCAAATAAGTTATTCCTTACTGACTCCTCATGCTATTTTACCCAAGTATCTCAAACATGGAACAAATTCCAAAGTCCATGTGGAAACTCTCAGTAGTTTAAAACACACACTTAAAATCCAGTTAGGCATCAGACAAATGGAATCACTGTTTCTTCATGTTCTACACTGGCTTCATAACCAATTCGCAATCCATTTCAAAACAAAATTTTCTGAACTATTTAATCATATATTTTTGTAACTGTTTCTCTCCATGACTTATCCTAATATTTTATGTCAGAAGACAGTCTCCAGAGCAAGGCTTTTGGAATTAAGCTACCTACACCTTGTCGTGCTTGTGAGATTGCTTGGTATTAAAGTTTTAGCCTTGCTACTTCAGCTGAAAACACAAGTTTTTCCTAGGCATGGTACTTCATTATCTCTTTGCTGGAGACAAACATCATATATGATTTTCATTAAAAATACTGAAATAGTGTGGAAAATGTAGTAAGCGTATGTTTCTTATCTGTAAGAATAATTTTTGCAATTATATCCATATAATTTATACTACAACAGTACCAACAAAATACAAGGGGTATTAAAAAAATCATAAAACTAACCAGTTCTTGTCCCTAAGGAAAGGATGAAAGGGGAAATAATATGGCTGTACTTAGATTATGCCACTTGGCATAAGCATTATCTAGCCAATTTATGCAGCTTTGTTTGCTTTCTTGAATAGAAGCATCACACATTTTTAAGAGCTTTATTGCTTGCTCGGCTTGCTTTGAGAGATGTTTAGCTATTGTTATTTTCTCACAGCATTAATCACCCTTATTATGTTTAAGGAGGGGGGTACCGAGATGCTTTATTTCCATTCTCATGGAATTTTCTTCTACAAAGTGAAATTTGTGGCAACAAAGGAAAGTATGGGGAAGAGACAGTCTCACTAATACAAGAATGGGCTGAAACAGAATTTGTCACAGGCGTTACCACCAACAATGAAAAAATGCACAGCGCACACATGCTGGGTAAATGACAAAACGAGAGAATAAAGAGCAACGGAAGCATCCTGGCTACTTTAAAAGGTAGTTTCCATCAAAGCTGAATCAACATCAGCCTTGATGGAAAAAGCTGAAACAACAAAAATATGTCCTAAAGTACCTCCATCCCAAAACAATTTGGGTGAAAATAGGACGTATTTTCAACACCGAAAAACAGAGATTATAATCTATTCATAAAATGCAGGTGATTGCCTTTCAAACTACTGTGGTTCTCTTACTAAAAATAATGAGGAGGAAGGGTTATTTTAAAAAAGATACTTAATAAAAACTTTCCAACATAAGAAAAACAGATGCAAAGTAAAGCTTGTGAGTCTTGAATATACAACTTTAAAAATTAAGGGAAATGCTCTTCTCACAAACATCTGCTTTTGTAATTAATATTCATTGTCATATACATGAGAAAGAGTTTAATTTGCTAAATCTGTAATTTCTAAACTGAAGGAGACATTTTGCAGGAGTTTTTAAAGGAATCAATAAACAAAACTAAACAGAGAGGCCCTTCTGTTTCTCCCAAGTACTTCTCTGAAGAGTTGCCAGCTGCCAAACATTTTGACTAGCACAGTGTATATATACAGTGATGTGGGATGTATGTAACTAGTAAGAAGTTTAATGACTAAGACTTCTGTAAAGAAGAGATGGACAATAAAAAACAGCAATAAAACAATTCTGAGAGCAATAATTAATGAAGCATGGATTCAAGCCTTTTGATGGACTCACTTTCTTACAAAAGTACCCTGGAACTGAAGCAACACTCTGCTTTTTACTATGAAGATAACCATTGTAAATAGCTGCTCACAACTGCGGGGAAAGCTTCATTTGGGATTTGTACCTCACTAGACAGTAGAAAACGAAAAAAAGGCAAAAGTGTTGATTTAAAAACAAACTCTGACAAATGTCCCTCCCAGGATCATAAATATCTCTTGCCTGCATGCATTCATTGCCAAGAAAAATCCACAGTAGTTACTGAACTCAGGGGCAATATTAATAGCATTAATAGATTTGTTAAAACTTTAAGCATCAGAGATCACTTCTATGAGAAATTCAGTTCAGACTGATCAATGGGCTTGAAAGTTATTTTTAGGAAAAGGAATTACAAATACTGTAATATTATGTAAGGCCAGATCTCTAAGAAAGCAAGCTTAATCTCCCCCAGTTGTTAGTATAAAAAAAATCCATTATTGTCTATGCAGTGGAATGAAAAACTTATTTAGAAAGCTGTAAAGAGACCTTTATGTTTTATTTTTTGGATAGTGGACAAAACACTATAACAAGAATTTCCAAAGACCACCTAAGTACACTATGGACAACACCCTAGCTTCTCTACCACGTGGACATGCGGACCAAGCAACTTCCTCCTGTGACTTCTACCGCCTGCACACGCTATCTTAGCAGCTTTTGATCAGAATCCTGCCTCACAGTAATGGTTTCAAATAGCGGTACTATTTTCTCTGCAAATAGGACAGAAATTAGTCTTCATTTAAAGGTTTTCCTGGTGGTTTTTTGGTCAAGTCTTCGGCTTAAGTGTGTCAATTAAAAATGGTAAATAGTACATTAAAACTTTTTGCCTTTTTTTTTCCAAAAGAAACAATGTGCCTTCTTGTACAGCTACTTATTTTGTTCCAACAGACCAGGTCTTGTTTCAATTACACTACAGAAAAGTGAATTTTATTTTCCTTCCTAACAGAACATACTTTTTTTGTCTCCCTTGTGACCACTCAGGTTGCTGCATTCTTCTTTCAACCACAACTGAGCTACACCCCACAGTCCCGTTGATGTGCTTGGCAAATTGTTCTAGACAAGCTCTTCTGAGAGGGCTTCCTGGAATTTCTCCAAAGATTCATCCAGGACTGTACTTGGTGCTGTTATTAAAGAGTTTTCTCTCCAGCATTTCTCTTCAGTTTGCATTTTCTCAGTTCAAGTAATAAAGAGCTACCTATAAGTCTCCTTACCAGGGAAAAAAAAAATTCACTCTTCCTGACTACTCGTGTTAGACAGCAGGAATACCTGACAAACATACACATCATTTACATAAACTGTCTTTAACTTCTATTTATTCTACACCTCCCATTCTACTGAGATTATATGTGTTTAAGTTTGTGACACATATTACACAACCTTGATCACAGAACTGTAATTCTAAGTATATGTCCTAATAGTCTTAATTCTCAAGGTAAGTTTAACAATGGTTTCTGGTGTTTGTAGCACAAGGAGTGATACAGAAAATCTTTACGACAATAACTTTAGAAAATACAATAGTAATTAATTTATTAATTCCTACAAGAAAAATAACGATCTTAAGGAAAAAAAGTTCTCTTTCAGCACAGAAATCCAGTAGGGTAAGTATTTCTGAACTGCTTTTCTCTGTATACCTCAGGGCACAACGCATTCTGCATAAACAAATTTTAGCAGTAAGTAACAGAAGACCAAAAGTGCTTGATATCACACACACACACACACACAAAATTAAACATGTCAAATGTTTTATGTTAATGTGGTTTACAAAATTAAATACTTCTTGGATATCTACATTCATTTTTTAAAATAGCTATTCAAAAGTTTAATACATCTGTATGTATATAACTCATGTATCCAGAGAGCAAGAAATAACCAACCAACATTTACGATTTGACGGACTAGGAATCAGTAAAAAAAAAAGAAAGAAATCAAGTGCACTGAAGTGCTGTGTGCCAAGAAAATCTTTGAGTATGAAAACACTTTTCTATCCTATTCAGAACACAGCTCAAATAAATAAATAGAAATAATAAATCTGCAAGGGCAAAGGAAGAAGAAAGCCTTAAATATCTAGGATTATATAAATACAATTAGATATCATTAATCAATTTAGTATTTTCCCGTACTCATGACAACTTCAACCAACAATTAGAGTCTTTAAAGATCTAATGTAACATTTCTGGCTTCTGGCTACCAACACCTAGGTGTCCTTTTTCCTGAAAACAGTTACAAAACACTTGCCAAATAGTCATTATGTACCTGCAGTACTTTTCAAATCCAACATCAGCATGCCCCAGATCTTTTTTCTGTTTTCCACCTGTACTTTAGCTCCTAGTCTTTTTTAAATTGATAAATTTCTCTGAAGCTGCAATAGAAAACTCCCATGCTCTTTGATTTCTCCTCAAGGGCCCCTGGAGTAAGCTGATCTAGCACACATCTGTCTGATATGTAAACTGTGCCAAGCTCTGTTTGAAAGCCTTGTCTAAAGCTACACAATATTTTTAGAGTACAGACCAGAAGAAAAAAAACAACTTCGATTTATTTTATAATGCAGGGTATTTCAATATGTTATTAAATTAAAGCATCTTCAAAATCAGGAGAAAAAACCATTTAAGCTTCTGCTACTCCTGAAACTAAAGGCTTCTAACATCCTAAAGCCATTAACTACATGTAACCTAGCATGAAATACATGCATAAAAAGATTGAAGGGGAAATGTGGTCAGTAATAACTCCTGTTCCAGGTTCTTGCTTCAGATTAATACATAATAGATAATAGCTTTGTGAAGATAAGAGTGAAATTAAGGTGGTTTCTCTTTTCTAAATGGAACAGAATCCTTCCTATATGCTCCCTTGTTGCATTTAAAATAAATAAGTGTTGTAACTCAGAAGGATGTTTAGTTTCCGAGTGCATCCCCCATCTCTCCTTACCAAACAGAAGAGATATGTCCATATGGTAGACAGACAATAATAAAAGGACAGCACAGGGCTGACATATGACCAAAAGTATGCTGGGAAGCACTTAATCTTACACATTAAATTTTCTAAATGTGGACACTGTCCAATAGCTGGCAGCACCTAGGTGTTTTTACTCAGTAAAAGCATTCAGAAGTTTATTTTGAATACATTTGGGTTTCTTCCTCTGCTTCTGGAAGCAGTGTGACTCTCTTAGAATAAACCTAGCGCTATTATCAATATGACATGATGGATCTAATTAGGAGACATATTTATAGCAGCTTTTGGAAGAAAAAAAGCAGGAAGTAGAGCCGCTGTTACTGTGCTTACAGATACTCTTTATAAGCAGTGACCAGCCAAAACCAATGCATCCACACCTTCAGACGTACGGAAAGATCTGACCTCAGACCTGCCACATCTGTATTTTAGGCTGCAAGTTGTAAGGAAAGAACAGAGGATGCTATCCCAACTGTGACGACAGGAGCTGGTGGAAAACTAGTTTTACATTTATTGCTGATCAGAGTCATATAAAAGAAAAGAGGTCACTGACTTCACATGAAGCAGAGGCACTGAGGTGCACACGGCCCACAAGGAGGCTGACAACCTTAGGGGATCATTATTTCACTTTTCTCCAGTGTCATTTGAGGAGAGAAAAAATGACTACTTTGACCTGACAACCTTTCTGTTTTCTTTTAAAAAGAAAAAAGAAAAACAAAAAAGAAAATCAACCCAAAAACTCACTTCCAGGGATACAAAGCTGCCAAAACTTAGAATTAAAATGCAAACAGCAGAGAAAAATGATCTAATATACAGGCATTAAAGCCTCAGGGTTCTTCCCAGAACCCATATTTTCCATCCTAATATCCTGTACCCCCTCTTTCTTGGAGTTTATTTGAGAGGAAGCTGCTCTGATTGCCTTCTGTCACTCCTCTGGCACATGATAAACAGAGCAATCTGGAGTTAATTTAGGCAGTTTAGAACATCAGGATACAGCTGGGAAAGGTTTTGGGAGAAGGGCTGGGAAGGAAGAGCTGGGCTGCACACAGTCCAACCAAGCCTGTACACAGGAAGGTGGCGCAGATGGGCACCTTCCAACACCACCACCTGCAGACCGGGAAAACTGCCCCATGATGAAACTCTCAAATCAGCCCAGGAACAGCAGAAACCTCAGTGTAAGGAATCTAGAAGTCCATTCCTAAAAGCAGGGGTGGCAGGGCCACTGCTTCATGTAAGGAGTATTACAGCTGATCCTTGGTCATCTAGTAGTAACCCAACCCCTCCTGTGTGTCTACCACTTTTATATTTCACCCTCTATAAGCCAAACGTCTTTTTTTCTTAAGTTTAGACACATGCATTGGTTTTACACAGTGCAAACGATGACTTGATTCTGGCCATTGGACAGATTTACATCTGTTTTTTACATCACTTTTGTTTGAGTTCTTAATCACCTGGGGCCCTAGCTATACCGAGAATATATTGTCTGAGTTCACTACCAGAAAGAAATACATACCTGCTGGCAAAAAAATATAAAAATGAAACAAAAGTCTTTAGTTTTTACTCACCACAGGGGACATTTTTTAAAAGTGCAGCATGCAGCTTAGGAAGAAGTATGCATCCATAAGCTAATTCTCACACCAAGCACATAAACCACAAAAACTGAAACTCTTTACTCCAAAGAGTAAAGAAAATAGCATTCTTTGGAACACTGGTCTTACAGGGGGAATGAAAAAGGCTAATTGTTTTGTGATCAGTTGTAACTGTTTTGCTTGCCGTAGGCTGTGTCATTCTCCTAGAGATTATGATGATTAGAAACAGGTAAATTAATTGAACAAGGTGGAAATGCAACAGTCTTGTGTAGGTACATCCAGCATTGTCCCAACAGCCACCTCAGCTTTTGCTAAATGCAACCAAGTTTACACAGGAGGAAAGGTGTTATTTTTTAAGTTAATATGGTGACAGAGAAATACAAGTAATGGAGAGTAATGGAAGTTTATATAAATAAAATCTGTTCCCTTTAATGATCTAAGCAGTGTTTTTAACCAGTTTTCACAAATCCGTTTTTCAGCAATGGGTTATGTTTTCTGGGCAGGGAAATGGCAGGCGACCTATTTGTTGAAGGAGTGTTTCAGAATAATTTTTGCTTGTTATTTCTTTCTTTAACATCTTTGCTTGGTTATAAGTAACAACGGCTGAATAACATACTGTTGAATCTAAAAAAAATGGATGTTAAGCTGGACAAAACCAAACATATGTTCTCCAAAAAACAGAAAAAAACTAGTGTTTACAGTTGTGCCTGATACTCTCCTCTCCTTCACTCTGTCAAATCAATGCTACATTCAAGTGAGTGAGAAGGAACACTTAAATTCAAAATTTTTAACTTATTAATGATTATTTTATTCCAACTTTGTGATTTTTTCCCCCCAGCTACATGCCAAAACTTGCCCTCTTTAATTTCTCCCACGTTTGAATCTCTGCAATCTGCCTGCACCATGCTAGTTCAGTAAGGTCACCAGCAATTTCCTCTTGGCAAGATCCAACCTTTCTCCAATATCATCATCCTTGAACTTTCTGCCACTTTTGATCATATTTCCTAAATCCTGAAGTTGTGAAAGCTCTCTTCTTGGCAACATCTAGCTGTACAGACCACATTTGGTCCTCAAATATACACTATAACTCTCAGAGATTTTAAAGGGGAGTTGTTCATATGCACAATGGAAACAAATGTAGACTTCAAAGGAACAGTCAAATTGCACATTTTGCTTTTTGAGCATTATAGTTTTAATGGGTTTGTGCCTAATGATCATTCCCTAGGACATTTACCCTGAAACTCTATCCTTTACAGGTTAATTTTTTTCCTTTTCCATTCCTAAAAGTGGGAAAGAAGCAGAAAAATCCATAATGCACTAAGAGATTACTCTGCTCAAAGACAGTACTTCATTATAAACAGTGCTTTAGCCCTGGATGGTCAAATGATTCACAGCACACCCATACTTCAGAAACAGGCTAAGCCTATCATTTTCAGAAGACATCTTGCCGTCTTCTCTCTGCAAATTTCTTACCTAATGTAGTGATATTAAAGCCATAAAGCACATGTGCTTTGTGATTCAACCTGTGCTTGCCAAATTCATTTCTCCACTACTGCTTGACATCCCTGATGGTACCAACAGCCAGAATTTATCATCTCGTTTATATCACGGATCAAACCACCCACATGATCCTTCCTCAGCCTGCTCAGCCCAGCCCTGCATTAAGAAGTATTCAGTCACAGGGGTAGGGCACTGCAAACGAGGGGTGACTAGAGGTGATGGTGGCATCTCAAGTGGTGAGCTCCCCTAATCTCCACACTTACAGCTGCAGTTTTATCTTCCTCACAAACGACTTCTGACCTCAAGAGTAACCACTACCTGACTCATGTATTAGTGAGTCCAGAAGTCACATTTTCCCTCTACTCCCACTTTAGTACGGGAGTTTTACTAAATCCTACCTCAGATTTCTCTCAGGATTATGGAATATGTGACCCATTAAATTAGGCAAGGTCTTCAGGTCCATGTTTTCCCAAAGCCTATCTCCTCATTTGCCTTAGGCTGCAGGAAGGCTCTGACTGAACTAATTTAAAGAATAGAGGTAATTAAAACCTCTCAGATCACACAAGAGGTCAACAACCTCTAAAAAATGCTGGTATGATTCTAAGTATGCTTACTCTTCATACAGTTTTGTCAAAATTATCTAGATTAGTAAATCAAAACCACTGTAGCTATTTAAAGTGTTCAAGCTACCCAAGGTCACTTGGAGAGAATCACAGGAAGCCACATGTAGGCCCTGAGCAGCTGAGAGACCTCAGGGGCAATCGCCTGTGAAAGGAGGCACCTGTGTGCAAAAAAAGCCCCTAACCTTAGCCCCACACATCAGCATCACTGTCTACACAGCTCTTCTTCCTCTTGAGGCATGCATTTTTCCTTTTAGGTTTTTTTTTATTTTGGCTTTTTTTTGAGGGGGGGGTTGAGGGTTTTTTTGTTAGGTATTTTTTTGCCTTTGTATTCTTTCTGGTACCTTTGACTTTCTAATGAACTCTTAACAGATGGTCAGCAATAGTTCCTCTCTCCTAGTCAAAACAAACCATTTGTGGCCAGTAAAATGTAATTATTAAATTGTTTTAAACAAAGGCTTTGCTTTTTCAATCCTTTGAAATCACGGGAACACAGCTTGATGGCAGCAGAATGTGTTATACATTCAAGCTGGCAGATCAATTTATATCCTCTGCAGTCAGAACTGCAATTATGCACAACGTTCAAGAGAAAAGTAATGGAATGCACCTTTTGTTTTTTAACTCCCATGAGTAACAGAAGAATAGTGTTGAAAAAATTTGGACTTAACAAAAAAAAAACCATGCAGAGGATGTCTTTATTTATATCCACTTGTTACAAATGCTTATTTGATTGCAAAATGTGTTACAATGCTTCAGTGCAAATAGAAAGGAGACTTGAAGCAGACTTAAAGAGATACAACTATTAATACTCTCACTGACTTCTGCATACCAGATGTCAGCATACGCTATTTCATTGTTGATTTGATAAAGTATACTCTTGCAAGTTATCAGAAGCAGTAAAATGCTTCAATACATCCAGTTCTTTGCAGTGATCAGTAACAATCTTTTGCATAGCCTAAACATGGAGATCATCTACAACACAAGAAGTCAGTAATGAAAAACCTGCACTACATTTGCTGCATTATTTGGTTTTATGTGTTGTAGGTTAAAGTCATTTACCCTAAAATATAAGTGAAATTACTGCTGCAGACTTCTGATTCTTCCCCACCACTTCAAGCTAGTCTGGAATCTTAATACGGAATTCAGGGTCAGCTCACTTCAATGTACACAAAGCTCTGGCTGTATTTTAACTTGAGAAAACACAATTGGAGGTCAAATGTAAGAGCAAGCACAGGCAGCATTCCACACGGCAGCAGTGCTCAAAGTTCAGATAAAAGTGGGGGTGTTTGTTCTTGCTTAAAGAGAAATGTAAAGGTAGATTCTGTATTGCAAGAGACAGATATTCCAGTCATAGCAGGCATGTGAAGGTGTCTAGAAATACAGAGATTTCAAAAGGGCATAAAGAGGTACAGAGAAAGCAGAGGAATGATTAAGACAAAGTCGTAAGGAACTGAAAAAAACAAACTAGGAACTTTCCAAAAGGAGAGGAAATTAGCTTATTAGTTTCAGTGTTAGTACGAAGAGAGGAAAAAAAAAATGCCATGAACACTCCAATAATAGCTCTCCAAGCCATCTTCACATCAGACATTTTTACCTGATCCGATACACTTACCTGTGGCCAAACCTTAGCATCCACTGTCTAATAACTAACATGCTCATGGATTTCATTGTTTCTTCCAGTATTTTGAACTCAAAAATCTGTAAAATGTATGGCTTCCTTTGCATTCAGCACATCTATATTCTGACCATCTAAGTAAATTCTGCTGGTTTTACTCTCCCATTAATTAAGGCAGAGAGGGAAAAATCTTACTCTTTTAATGCACACTAAAGTTATATTGCCCACAAATACTGATCCATTTTATTCTATGTATAAGAATAACATGAAATAATGAAAAGTGAAAGAAAGAACAGTTGTGCAGAGCTTTTTTTTGGGAGTTCTCAGATTCTTCTGTAGCATTTAGCCTAGCAGTATACTTTAATTCTGGAATATTCATAAATACACAAAACAGATGTACTAACCAAACCACAGTTTATATGGACATGTAAGAAAAAAATGAAAAAGCAGGGAAGGAAAACAGATCCAGAACATCTCAGCAGGGATTCAAATAACCTTTTTCAGATATTACTCATTTGACTAAGGCCATCTTACAACACCTGCAACTTCTTCCAAATTCTTAACCCAGACCAGACAACATTGTATGCGGCTTTCCCAAGTGAATCAATGATTGACTTTACTTGTATTTCTATAGGGCTGTCACTGATTGACAAAGTAAGTTCCTCAGAGAAGCAATATTTCTAAATAAATACTAAAGCCTTGTGTCAGACAGTTCTGTATTGTTTCAAACAATATTTATCAGTTACAAAGGAAACCTAAAAATGTGTGTAGATAAAATATCAAACTTTGGTCTATTTGCTTTAGTTCTATTAAGCAATTATTGGAAAAACCCTGAAATAAAAAATTGTAAAAAACTAAGAAATTCCATTTTGATAATTTTGTATGGCCTGCTACAATATAATGTACTGGCAGAGTTCTCAGTCCTGAGAGATACTGGCCTGGTAAACAGTGAAGACAGGAGCCTGAATTTAAGGGAAGCAAACTTCCAGCTCTTCAAGAAGCTAGTCAACAGGACCCCCTGAGAAAGTGCCTTCAAAGACAAGGGAGCAGAACAGAGCTGACAGATTTTAAAGGACACCTTCTATAGAGGGCAAAAGCTCCTGAAACCCAGGTGTAAGAAATCAGGGATGGAAGGCAATGGCTAAGTCAATCTGCTGGTAAAACTAAGGAGCAGGAAGAAAATGCACAGGCAGTGCATTCCATAATGTGGAAGTAGGAACAAGTATTCTGGGAAGAGTAAAGGGATGCAGTCCAAGGCATGTATCAATGAATGGCAGGAGCTGTGCACCCCTTGGTAAGGGCTTTACAGTCAGGATAGGAAGGTCAAGGGAAGTGTACCCCCACGATGGACATGACTGACAAACTGGTAACAAAGAATGAGGAGAAGGCTGAGGTACTTAACAACGTTTCTTGCCTCAGTCTTCACTGACAGTCTCTTTTCTTACACCTCTTGAGTGGATGGACCACAAGAAAGGGAGTGGGGGAGCAACTGTAAGAGAAGATCAGGTTCATGACCACCTGAGGAAATGGAATTTACATAAATCTACGGGACCTGATAACATGCATCCCAGAGTCCTGAAACTGATAATGTTGCCAATCCACTCTCCATGTTGTTTAAAAAGTCATGGCACTCAGGGCAAGTCCCAGGCGACTGGAAAAGGGAAACATGGTACCCATTTTTAGGAAGGGAAGAAAGGAGGACCCTGGGAACTACTGACCTGTCAGCCTCACCTTTGTGCCTGGGAAGATGATGGAACAGATCCTCCTAGAGGCTGTGCTAAGGCATATGGAGGACAGGGAGGTGATTTGGGACAGCCAGCATGGAAGTAGGAAGGGCAAGTCCTTTCTGACCAAGCCAGTGGCCTTCTAAAACAAAGTGACTACATCAGTGGACAAGGGAAGAGTTACTGATGTTCGTTATCTGGATTTCTGCAAAACCTTTGACACAGTCCCCCAAAACATCCTTCTCTCCAAACTGGAGGGATGGAGTTGATGAGTGAGCTCACAGCATAATTAACTGGCTGGATGGTCACATTCAGAGAACTGGTCAATGTCTCAACGTCTGGATGTAGATCAGTGGTGAGTGGTGTCCCTTGGGGGTCTGTAGACAGACCAGTACTGATTAGTATCTACACCAATGACACAGAAGGTGAGATCAAGTGCACCCCTGGCAAATTTGCAGACAACATCCAGCTCACTGGTGCAGCTGGCATGCCTGAGGGATGGGATGTCTTCCAGAGGGACCTGGACAAGCTCTAGGAAAGGGCCCATAGGAATCTTGCAAGGTTCAACAAGATCAAGTGCAAGGTGCTGCACCTGGGTCAGAGCAACCCTGGTATCAGCACAGGCTGGGGATGGATAGATCAGAGCAGCCCTGCCCAGAAGGACTTGGGGGGGCTGGTGGGTGAGAGGCTGGACATGACCCAGCCATGGGCACTCCCAGCCCAGAGAGCCAAACGTGTCCTGGGCTGCATCCAAAGCAGCGCGGCCGGCAGGGCCAGGGAGGCGATTCTGCCCCTCTGCTCTGCTCTGCTCTGGTGAGACCCCACCTGCAGTGCTGTGTCCAGCTCTGGGGTCCCAGCACAGGAAGGAGATGGAGCTGTTGGAGGGAGTTCGGAAGAGTCCAACAAGATGGTCAGAGGGAGGGAGCACCTCTCCTATGAGGACAGACCTAAAGAGTTGGGATTGTTCAGGCTGGAGAAGAGAAGGATCCATGGAGACCTTATAGCACCTTCCAGTATTTTATGGAGGTTTGTAAGAAAGATGCAGACAGACACTTAACCATGGTCTGTTGTGACAGGACAAGGCGTGATGATTTTAAAACTAAAAGAGGGTAGACTTAGACTGGATACAAGGAAGACATTTTTTATTATGAGGTTGGTGAAACACTGGGACAGGTTGCCCAGAGAGGTGGTGGATGTCCCATCCATGAAAAGATTCAAGGCCAGACTGGAGATGAGGTTCCGAGCAACCTGATCTAATTGAAGACACCTCTGCTCACTGCAGGGGCCCACTCCTAGAGTCCTATTAGAAGACAGTCTCCTTCTTTCCCACAGGAAGAGAAAGACACTTCATGATTTGGATACCTAAGATGGGCAATCAGGGAAGTGGACAGAAACTCATACTCACTAGATCCCAGTAAAATAAGCAAGACCAAATTCCTTAATTCCAAAACCCGAATTTCCTCCTTTCCTCTCCTTACACTTCTGATACATTTCCACTGTGCAACATGTGAGCTCAGAATGATCAAATCTTTAAAAAGAAACTCAAACTCTCATGAGTTCAGGACTTTTTCCTCCTTCTCTTGTTGTGCTAAAGCATTAAGAGATTTTAAAAGTTGTAAACAGCAACAACAAAAACACACTTCTAATCCTGAATCTTACAGCATCTAGAGCAATCCTACCCCTGTACCACTGTCAGCCAGGCAGCAAGATCCCTTTAACAGAGGATGAATTACAATAGATGATAGATTGAGGACAAGTTTTTCAACTGTCTTTGTCTCACTGTTCCAAAAGAGTATGAGCAACTAAATGGGACAACAGACGAGGTTGCTTCTTTCTCTCCTCCATGTAATTCTGGCTTTGTTTTCCAATACTGAGATTTTTGCTTTTCTCTCTGATACTGTAATATTGCACTTTAAAAATCAAATTCAGCTCAGCCCTGAATACTATCAACCACGTAGGTTCCCTTAATTTACAACTAAGCATTAATGAGTGTAACAAATATAGAAAAGGATGGCAGAAATAAGACGGCATATTCAATTCGTCCACAGTTTAGTTCTGTAAACATTTCTTGCATGTTATGTATCTCATGTTCCTTTGAAGGGCTGGGGCTTTAGGAGCAATCATGTTCTTAAACTTAATCAGAACCACATGGAGGTCAGTGTGACTGTCCATCCAACTGAAGCAGAACTGGAAAGTATATTAAAAGTTAACTACGAAATTATTTCATATGTAACTTACAGAGTTTAAGAAGCCAATTTAACAACGTTAGTGTCTTGGTATAAAACAGAGCATGTCAATGAAATGACTCACGCTACCTTCAGTATTTCTACAAATCAGATTTCTAAAGTTTGCAACTAAAAATAAACAAAAGGCGTAACATGCAAACAACCTCAGACAAGTGAAAAAGATATAAAATAGGACAAAATTCGTATTCTTATGCCTTTCCTCCTGCTGCCTATTTCTGATGAGGAGACTACAGAAGAGCCAAACCCCTGCAGTTTTGTTTACATTAAGTGTTGACATCTCTATTCCATAATGCAAATCTGGACTTTGTATGATTTTGTTTTAAACACTATTGAAATTAGAGAGGCAGTAAATAGTTCACATTAGTAAAGAGCAAAGAATAGGAACCACAAGCAAGAGCGACTCAACAGTTTAAAACCCTCACAGTTATTTAGGAGACATGATACCACCACATATAATGTAGTATATATTAAACGTAGTATGTTATTTAAAACTGAAGTGATGTATATAATGAGGAGACAAGTCTACTTGTCTACTAACAGGTCATGCCTAATAGTAGTACACAAATTTGAATGTAAAACACAATCAGTTGCCAATATCAACAAAACAAGCAGGCAGTTAGTGCTTGGTTTGGTTAGGTTGTTTTTAGTTCTGTGTCTGAATTTTGCATACATGAAAGGGAATTAAATAGCACTTACTAGAACCAGACACAATATGAGCAAACATTAGACAGCATCAATGCACAGCTCTGTAAAGGCATCTCATTTTTGACCTCCAAAATTCCTGCTGAAAGTCTAGGTCACAGAACAGGACTTCAGAGCCCTTCCTTTGTGTGATTTAAGCTCTTGCTTGTGAGTCAGTTAAACAGAGAGCGCTGTCAATAATACTGGTAAAGGATCACATTTGGGGAAAAATTCTCCCCTCTGATCTTCACAGCATAAATAATGCTTACTCTGTACATGTTCCAAGTGCAGAACTCCCATTGAGGTTTCATTTAAAAAAAAAAAAAAAAAAAAAAAAAAAAAAAAAAAAAAAGAGTACAGAATACACAACAGAGATCTACAATGTGGATAGGAGACTCGCAGCATGAATTAGAGAAAAACTTTGCCCTTAATTTGAACTCATGTTCTTCCCTGCTTCCCCACATTGCATCTGAAAGATCCATGTGTAGCTGCATTTTTCAGTTGTGCTGCAAGTATGACAGAAGAACAATCACACTCCCTCTGATGGCTCATACAAAACACGTATTTCCAACAAATGAGCCAAAATCATTTGGTAAGACCAGCTGATGAAAAAACAACTGTTGTGTACTTCAGTCTGAGGTTGCACATTCACAGTGGAAAGAATGATCTTGAAGGTTCAATGTTCACCGGCAGAAATGCCACTCTGTCTTCAGAGTGCTGACACATTATCGTATTTGCAGTGCCTGATACAGACTAATTTGTGTATGTGTGATGGAAGCACTATGGAAAGCCCTTCAATCAGAGGGACAATAGAAAACTACACCTTCTAATATAAAATTCTGCCAAGGTAATTCTTGTTGCGCTTTAAATACAACCATAGGGGTTTTATTTTCCATCCAGGGAATGTAGTAGCTTTCCTGCATCAGAGCACCATTTGCTGAAAAACTTTACTGAGCATTTATAGAGTAACTTTTATCGAGCTGTGCTCATATAAATCAACCTCTACAGTTTTTTGCAACTCACCGTAACTGTTTCTTTATTCTCCTGACTCTTCCAAAATTGGAAAAAAAAAAAAAATTATCTCATAGGAAAAGAAATTGATGTACACAAGCTTCCACTAGTTACAGACTTAGCCCTACAAAAGCTGCACGAACAATGCCCTTTTCCATCCCATTGAATTTTTTTTTTTTTTTTTTTTTTGCTTCTTAGTACAGCTTTCATGATAGCAGCAATCCTAGCACAGACAGTTTCAGTTGAGTGTTTTCATTGTGAGCAGTGTCAGTAACTTAACAGGTCTCAGTAGTTACAGACTCTGCTGTGTCAAGGTCTGCGCCAGCATGTACCACCACTAGACACAACAGAAACACGGCAGGAAATTTTAACCCAAAACCAACAGGAATAACTTGACAAACTGTTCATGTGCCTGCAGTGAGCAAGTTTGACAAGACACTGTCAGGAAAACTGTGGATATGTCCCACTGACAGGAAAAGTGAACTTGACCACTTTTTGGGTGTAGAAAATTCTGACCCAAAGAATAAAGGCTTCTCAAACACTATTATGGAGAACAAAACTAATATAGCTTAATAGTAATCATAGTTTCAGGCAACTTTTTGGGACCTGTGGGAAACTATTAAACATTATTGTTAATACACAAAATGAGCTGTTTTCAGCATTCATCTCGTTCTGAGAAAAAAATTACTAGCATAACTATTAACATGCTTAAGTCAAAGCTTTATACAAAACTGGCCAGTTTGCAAAATTCTGGGCAAAATTCACTTCCAAGTTTCATTTACAAATGAACTTCACTTCAAGCACTGGCATTCGCTAAAAACAGGAAGAAAAAAAATCAAGATTCAACTTATGATGGAGTTCTTAACCATGAAGACAAAAAAGAAGCACTTATCTCTGGCACACGTTACTCCCTGTTCAGAAACTTGGCTTTGGAGTGTTAGGTCTTGCATGGAAAAAGCTGGGTGGGTGAGGAGGGATTAATGCTAGATGGAACGGAAGATAAACATTTCTTACAAAACATTCTGGGTTTTCACAGGATTTTAAAAGGGGAAGAGAGAAGGGAGTAAATATATTGTCTATCAACATTCCCACCATAACACTTTCACCTTTGATAACATATTCTTAAAAATCTAGTCTCATTATTATTATTATCTGCATCATATGACAGAGAATGTATTTTTTAATTTATAAATTATCACTCACACTTTAACATGGAAAAAGCCTGAAAAAACCATAGAAGACAGCACTGGCGTACAAAACACCAACTATGTGCACCTTTCACTGTCATTGACGTGTAATAATCCTAACTGATTCAAGTACAGTGATCTGTCAGAACCTTTGCCTGTATAAAAATAAGATTAAATAAATAAGAAAGAGAAAAATAGTATTTGGGAATAGATGAACTCAAATAACTAGTGTGATAGAAGGTGCTTGCAACTAAGGCACCTGTGCTTATTTCCACTTAGGAAGTAGCAGATGCTGAGACAATAGATGGCCAGGCATTTTCCTCACTGGCAACCTCTCAGAAACCTCTGAAACACCAATTAAAACAAGTCTTCAGGTCTGTAATAAAAAAATTTGAGAGTCCAACCTTCAAAATTAGCACCTCAGATATCATAGACAGAGAATGACTGCTCTAGTCAGTTGACTTGGCCAATCTGCAATTAGAAGCCTCTCGAAAGTCCCTTACGAGCAAAAGTGAACGAGCAGGAGTTCACTTGTGAACAAAGGTATCAAGAAGATAAAAAAATGCCCTTAAGGAATCAGTGAAAGTCAGATTCATAGTCTCAAAGAAGGCACTGGAAGTAGGAAAAAGAAAATCCCAGTATTTCATTAGCCAAAAGCCACAATATGCTGGCTGGAATGGGGGGGGGGAAGGTAATATGAAATTTTGCGGGGAAAAAAAAAGTAGAAGTATGATAGAGACTGTATAAACATCAGTAAGTATGTCCAAAACAATGTGTGCTCTTATTAATCATAATTCTACAATGATAAAAACACCGTCTTTTGGAGTGAAAACAGTCATCACTGTCACATGCTCCATTATGGAAAGGATTTATGTGGTTTCCTCTTAGCAATGTAAACCAAGGCTTGAAAAGTTCCACATGTTTTGCCTTCCAAAGCCCTCTCACGGCAACTACTAGGCACTACAGTGCTAATCCACATTTAAAAATGGCGAGAAATACTGGAAGAAAGGAGTGTTGCTCCACAGTGGTTTAGTACAACAAAAAGCTGAAAGTTAAATAAAGCAAAGGATAGTAGCTTTAATACAGGACTGAAATTAGGGGTCATATTCCTTTGCTTTAATGCTGGCAAGTTTACACCGAAATTTCTGGTGATATCTTGCAGAAACTATAATCACAACATATTCGCAGCAAATCCTCACTTCTTACCACAAATCACAGTTCTGTATTTGAAGCAAAATTTGGACTCTAAGCCCATGTTAATAGTTCTGAGGCAAATTTGTACCATTTAAATGCTTTTTATGACCTTTATTTTAAATCGAGGCCCTCTTCAGGGACATTGGTAGTTACAGTCTCCTATGATTGCTGAAAGGAAAAATACTCACCCTTTTCTTATTTACTTCTAGAAATAGCCTGTCTATCTGTTCCAAAAGACACCAGAGAGTTGATTTACAGGACATACTGATGGAGTCAGACTTTGCTAATGACCAAGCATAATGAAGTTATATTTTTATCCTGGTATTTCCATTAGGCCACTTTAAAGAGGAACTGAAGTTCTTCTATGCATTTCACAACACTCTTTCAAAATATGCAGTATTTCCATTTGTCAACTGGCATGTTTTCAAGGCAATCCCTCTTAAGCCGTAACAAATAGGATAAAACATGAAAGAGTATAATAAAAAAAAAAACCTACCACAAGATCAAAGATTGCATCGTATTCTATAGTTTTTAAATATGTACCCACTAAAACGAGATCTACAGTTTGAGGTCAACATTTCACAGGGAACTAGTAGGAAGACTATGTTTGTTGCAATGCTATTTGCTATAGCACAAAATACAAAATTACCACCTGTAAATTATTCTTTGGGCAGTACTTTCAAAGCACAGAGAGATGCAAACATGGGAAGTGCAAATTTTGGCTGCAACTAAAAAGGAAATAGTAGCCAATCTAGTAAAATGTACCATAAAAGTAGGACCTTCTTTTTCCTCTACAGACTTTCAACAACACCTTTATCAAACCACACAGCTAACAAAACAGAGAGTGCTTTTCTCATAGAATGGTTTGGGTATGAAAGGACCTTTAAAAGTCATCTAGTCCAACCCTACCACAACGAGCAGACTTCTTCGTCTAGATCAGCTTATTTAGTGCCCCATCCAACCTGACTTTGAATGTTCCCAGGGATGGGACACCCATCGCCTCTCGGTGCAACCTGCCCCAGTGTTTCACCAACTTCATTATGAAAGATGTATTCCTTATATCTAGTCTGAATCTGTTCTACCACAGTTTAAAACCATCACGCCTCGTCCTATCGCAACAGGTACCGTTAAAAACTCTGTCCTCATCTTTTTTATAAGCCTACTTTAAGTACTGAAAGGCTGCAATAAGGTGTCTTCAGAGCTTCTCTTCTCCACGCTGAACAGACCCAACCCTCTGGGCCTGTCCTAATAGCGAAGGTGCTCCAGCTCTCTGATAATTTCTGTTGCCCTGCCCTGGACTCGCTCCAACAGGTCCATGTCCTTCCTGTGCTGGGACCCCAGAGCTGGACACAGCACTGCAGGTGGGGTCTCACCAGAGCAGAGCAGAGCAGAGGGGCAGAATCCCCCCCCCGGCCCTGCCGGCCGCGCTGCTTTGGATGCAGCCCAGGACACGTTTGGCTCTCTGGGCTGGGAGTGCCCATGGCTGGGTCATGTCCAGCCTCTCACCCAGCAGCACCCCCAAATGCCTCTGGGCAAGTATGATGATTTTGTGTCTTTAACACTGCTCATTAAAGTTATGGATAAACTTTATCATTCCCTAGATTCTCCCTTGTAGTCTTCATTGAAATCCTTAAATTGATTCTTAATCCCACAAAATGGGAAGAACTTTCTTGGCGACAGATCTTGATCATAAAGAAAAGTGTGTGTTCCGTGCTGTGTCCCATCAAGCAAAAAGAGGGTCTCCCAGTGCCAGAACAGCACTTGGGGCAGGGAGAGGGACTTCTTCAAGCAGACATGTCCTCAAGAGCTGAAGGTAAATCATACTATAATCACATGGTGATACTATGGCTACCAGTGCACATCAGGACTCCCAACTCCTAAGGACTTGGAAGCTGTGCAGGGAGATCTCACACAGCACAGCTCTCTGCACGAGATGCTCAATTGCAGACCGTTGCATGTTTCTTTTCAACCATGTTCTAATGTCCATTCTGAAACACACCACCTGCAAAAGCGCTAAACAAAATATAGAAAAACTGAATAACTTGACACTTGTTTTCCTTTTTTGGTCTTTTTAAAATGTTTTATGGTTATAACACTTAGTTTTTGAAACTGGGTCCTTATTGCATGCAATGTTTTATGCCTGTAAAAAATAACTGTGTAAAGTAAAGAGAGAACACTGAAAAAACCCAAATCACTGGCCCCTGTCCTGAGTGATTTAAGTCCAATTTCCATGCATTTTAATCATATTAAACTTAACTCCTGGAAGTTTAAACTGTCAATTAACTCAAGACTCATTAGATAGAGCAGACACTTGATTCTCCTGATTGTTTGACTCTTGCTGAAACATACCTGCAACTGATTGCAAAATAATCACTGTTAAAAAACAGGGTAGACTGTCACTGTACAGAAAAATAAATCCTTCGTAACTGAAACAACCAAATTTGTCTTTTTAATTCACTCATACCTTATAATTCTAGCTCAGATGTATTTGGTTTTATTCCACAATGTACTGACCAAACATTACTGAAATAACTCTACCAAGACCCCATCAGCAAAGACTGGATTTTTTCCATATGGAATAAATACTGGTATCATTTTCCATATGTCTTTGCTTACTTTCAGTTCTAAATATAAAAACAATGCAAACAGAAATAGGCATAGACGAGTTATCAAATCCTGCCAGAGCCAAAACCTGAGCACAACTGTAACATCATGAGGCAAACAGGTTTGGACTCAAAATGAAATTCCAAGATTCTGAGTGCTATAGGAAGCAGCTGCTAAACTCGAAACACATCAGTGCATTTTCATCAAACTTTGGTTGGTTCTTTTTTTGTTTTGTTTGTCTGTTTGTATTATTTGTTTTGTTGTACTTGAAGTGTTCACAGAAAGTTAATTTGCCATTTTGACAGCCCTAATATGTAAAGTGTGGACAAAAAAAGAACTGTATGCATTGAAAGGCTACTTCCCGCTTCCAACCAAACAAGAGCAAATATGTTTCTGAAACCCAGCCAAGCGGCTGTATGACAAAAAGGCTCTGTTTCATTCTTAATTTGGAAACAAAGGAAACTGCTTTGCAACGTATTATTTGCATTACTGTAATAATCTAGAAACCAGATCATGTGCCTGTACATACAAAACTTAGACTGTAATTTGGCTGACTAGACTGCGCATCATATTTTCAGCTGTTTTATTAACAGACCTTTGTTTCATGGGAGTAAGATGCCAGAGAAATATTTCAAGAAAGACAAAAATTACATGTCACCTTAAAGTAAGGGAAAGAAAGAGTTTTGGCTTCAAGCTGCTTGCTGTCTGGCTGTTTGTGCTTCATGAAACACATCACAATTCACAAACTGGACAGCTTCAGAAGAAATAAATTTGTAGACAATTCTCAATAAGGATTCAATTCTGACAGATCCTCAGTAACTGCAGTGCCAAGTCAGATGCTTATAACTCCACTGCACTCCTCACATTTTACAAAGGTGTTTTTACACAACCAAGAGTTTGTTGTGTAAAAACAGACACAGACACTGCTTCAGAGTTGTTTTTGTCAAGCTTGAGAAAGCCCTAAGAGAAGGAAGAGAAACTGTTGTTTCACTTAAAGTCCTGCTCAACTTTGATCACTCTTCTGTAGCTAGAAAATATCCAGAGGAAAGACACAGGGGCCAGATGTCTCTGTAGTCAGCTTGTTAGACACTGTAGCAAAATTGTTACTGAAAGAATACTTAAAGGAACTTACCAGTAGAGAAAACAAAAACTGTGTTGTCCCAAAGACCATATGCTTTCAGAGCATCAGTAAGATTTCCGACCGCTTCATCCATAAGAGTGACCATTCCTGCATAGTGGCGCCTCTTTACATCTTTTATGGAAGAATATGGTTTCATGTATTCTTCAGGGACCTCGAGAGGTTCATGCACAGACTGAAAGGCGAGGTAGAGAAAGAGGGGCTGGAATGGAAGGGATAGAACGGAAATTAGTTGAACATAAAGTACTAAGTGCAAAACTTACTGCAGCAAAAGCAGACCTGATTTATCAACTGTGCAGGTAGTGTGTTTTGATTTCTTCTACAACTTCTACATCTTCTAATCCCTGCATATAAACTAAGAAAGCTTTGAAAAATTACTTTTGAAAAGCTGTGGGAAAACATCAGGTGTATCTTTTCTTCACAACACAATTGCTAACAATTTCTGTCAAACTTCTCACCTTAAAACTTCCCTTCTCTTTTTAGAAGTGCAAACTACTTGCTAAACCATTTCTAAAAAATTATTAATTGCATATAATAAAAGAAATGGAGAGGGGTAGCAGGCCAGGACCATGCAGACAAAGCTGATTTTGGCAGCAGACAAGATGAGTTTTACCAGTACTACTTCTCACATTTAGCTCTATGCACCTACGGAACAGCCCTGAATTACAGCTCAAACACAGCTCTATCAACATTTTATTAACTTTTTAAAAAACATTCTTTAATGTTGAAGTTATCAGAGTAGCAGCTGTTGACTGTACCTTCTCAGTTTTGTGATTTGCTATAAGGTCTATAGCTCTTTCGGTGAATAAATTTGTGGAGTACACATTTTTAAATCCAGTTGCAACTTCTTCTCCATCTCGAAAGTCCAGAGCACAGCGCGTCACATTCTTTGCTTTGATGAGGACACAGCGGTCATGAGTATAATAATCCTCACTGCCCAAGAGGTAGCCTAGAACAGGAAAAGATGCCAAATGAGCAGGCCAACATCGTGCCACATAAACCTCAGGAGGAGAAAAAAAGTCAAAAATAAACGTCAAAATATTAGTGGTTTTCAGTTAAAAGGTTGAGCTAAGTCAACCTTGGACCACCTACAGTGCCACTTCAACAGATCTAAGGAGCTCCACATTTAATACCTCGTAGGCTTTTCATTGCTAATGCAAGTACTAATTTCAAAAGAAATTAAACATTTTGAAAGCAGTTCAATGACTTCCTATTTATACTTCGATGTCCATTGGCATTGAACTAATGCACTGAGAGCCAAGGCAGTGATCTAGCCATGAACTAGCCTTATTTTTGATGGTACGACTTTTTACGTTTGTATTTTGACATAAGGCTTCCATCTCTATTAGAAAGTTTGGAATTTTGAAAATTCATTTTTTCAGAAACATCCAAGTATGAATCACTTTTCACGTCTACTGTACTGTAATTTCTGATCCACTGCTGACACCAGCTGGTGAAGAAAAAACACTATCATTCAGAGATATCCAAAAGAAATTAATAAAATATTCTACATGTATAGATTTGCTCCTACCTAGGGCTAGCCTGCTAGGCATGGAGACCGCTTGTGATTTAGCAATCACAAATAAAACTTTTCAAAACCACTTGAATCTCAAAAATTACATTTGAAATTAGATTTTAGATTTCTCCCCCAATATCCTGAAAAAACAGATGAATCAAAAAAAAATACTGTCTTATGTTCAGCAAAAAAAAACCCCTTGGGACAAAAATCCAAGACAGAAGAAATTTACTTGAACTTTTTTTCAGCAGCTGCAGCTAGTAATTTCTGCAAAAACAAATGTACAGAAAAAATGAAGTTGTCTTAAATATGATATAAATGTCTACTATATTTTTAGGAGGAAAAAGTTAGTATTTTTTCAAAAAATTAAGTGATTTTATGCACAGACAGCTTTCATCAATATACTCAGAGGCACATGTTACATTTTTTCCATTTTGAATGCCCACAGGGGGAGACTCTATGTGAAGTGTGCCACAGAATCAAATGCCCCTAATCATAATCAATGCCTACTGGAATCACATGAACTTTGTAGGGTATTAAACCACTATATCCTCTGAAAAATAATGTCACACTGGGTACCCAGCAACCATACCCAGAGGCAGCCTGTCCTCAGGCTCCTGCATTAAGGACCTGCATCACCTCAGTCCCAGGGTGAGATTTCACAAGGAACAGCAGCCTGTCTACACCTATGCCATCAAAAAGATCCCAAACTCCTGTGAAGGGATGGGAGAAAACACAAATGTTTAAGCAATGAGCCATTATATTCCAATTCACATACATTAGCTTAATTCAGTTGTGGAACCGTGGTCCCGAACTCCCTGAAGAATGAAAAGAAGCAAAACATCTAAGGGAACAGTTGTTCCCACCTAACGTTTGGGCCAACGTAGTTTATAAAAGGCACACACATAGCACAGCCACACTCTTCATTTAAGCCTCAGGTTAGACAAGAGCAACGCAGGCTTCTGCATTGAAATTCATTGTTCAAGGAAAGTGTCTTAAAAACAACCAAGTGGTGACGGACCTCCTTGAGCTCAGTGCTGTGCAGAATGAGATGTACAGCAGACAGCCTGAGCCACATAACATCCCTGACACTTGTGCAAAACCAATAAATGTGGAATCGATACTGGGACAGGAGCCCAAACCACACTTGGAACAATAAACAATGGGTAGCGACGAGTTGCTCTGCAAGTAATGCACTCACATTTGGACAATCTATTGTTTAGTCTGAGAGTTTGACTTCCTAACTTGTGAGTTTCTGGATACTACTTTACAGAGGCTTTCACACCATCTCACTACCAGCTCTGGAAAACCAAAGATACACAAACTGGCTATAAAACCCATTCCCTACCCCCCTGTGCTGTTGTAGGCAGGAGACAGAGAATTTGGAATATATCTAAGTCTTGGAAGGAGGGAGGGGTGAGGGGGAATGGTAAGAGAGGAATACCTTACCTGAAGCCACAGAGTAATTCTGATACTTTCTTCAGTAAGTTGTAAAGCTCAAGCATACATTTAAGGCATTATCATTTTTTAAGCAGTGACACTTAGGAAATATGCATACCCAGGTATGGCTTTACTTATAAATCAACAGTAAATCTGCTGTTCTTACAAGAATGGGGCAGTTTCTCATCCTTTTTAACACTGCATTTATTGCCCATGTTAAGTCAAACCATTACCAAAGTAAGTGTCAAATCCTCTGCGGGTTGGAAGGCATTCTTTTCTGTACATCCCTAAGTGCCACTTCCCCACCATGTGAGTAACGTATCCAGCCTCTTGAAGTAGCTCTGGGAGGAGTTTCTCATCCAGTGGCAGGCAACTGGGCTGGCATGGCCAAATTATCTGGTGTTGTAAACCTGTGTGGATCTAGCAGAGAAAAGAAGCAGGAGAGATCACTTAAAATGCAGCCCATGGGTTAATTTATAAATTTTAAAAAAAAGGCCAAAAAAAAAAGCACAGCTGCATTATAGGTTAGTATTACTTTCATTACTTTTAGGAGCTCTTCATTTTACCAGTGTAGCACTTAAGAGGATGAGGAAGCTCAGGTGGAGGGCAGGGGTTGCATGGAGGAAAACAAGAAAATAGCACTGCAAGAGTTAACATCTTCCCAGGCAGCAATCAAGCACAATTTTAAAAACCCCAAAACAAACAAACCCAAAGCTTTTTATGCTTTTAGCTAGAAATCTAACAGATAAGAATTACCATTATGGTCTGTTTGAAGGCTAGGGACATTTCAAGATGGAGTGAGAGATTTTAAATGGGATTGAAATGGGCAAAAACACACATGGCAGGTGAAGCTATCAAGCTTTTGCCTGTATCAAAGAAGAGTCACTGGAGGGAAGGCCAACAAAAGAAAACTATTTTTCTATTATTCTTCTAAATGGATATTATATATACACATCTATATATTTATTTGCATGCTTTAAATGGGTACAAGCACCATAGAAAGCATACGGATATGGGGATGATACAAGCTTTGCACTGCCTAGATCTGACACTTAATAGTTCTACTGAAGTTTCCAGTTTTACTAAGTGGTGAATTTTGTATTTCTTTGCAGAGTTTCTTGCAAAACTGTGACTGATAACAATACTTCGAGTAGTATATATGCTTGATGTAAGGAACCTCCTCAGTTTTTGATACTATAAGCTGACTTTTGTCAGCTTCCCTGTCTTCTCCACAATCAAAAAGGCATTACTCTAAACCTAGGCCTGCAAACATATGTATACAAGTATGAATATCTTGTTTATATACTAAATATTTCTAGCAATCTGTGTGTGTCAAAGCACAAAGCCTCCAAGATCCCCTGGGGCAGATGACACCAGATTTTATGACTCCATTAAGCACACCAGTGTAGCAAGCTGCATGACTACCCTTCAAAGCATTGCTTTAGCAACTCTCTGAACTGACTTTTAAAACAAATAAGCCCTGATCTTAGGCAAGTGGGTAAGACCCTTTTCCAAAGGGCCTACCGCTTACTCATTTTCTTTGAACAAGGAGGTTCCCAAAATTAAATTATAGTATAAATTTTATATTACATATAAAAATATATTTAAAATATTTTAAAATGTTGTATTACAGAAAACATTATTAATATACAGAACAACACAAACTAGCAAAGCCTTGTAACTTCTTGCACTGTATCTGGAAAATGAGAGAAAGGAGAAGGAGGCAATAATAAAAAAAATCTATAGCTATCTTAGACCAATAACATTGCTTTCCTTTCATACAGATTTCAAGGTGACTACCAAAATTCCAGCTACAGAGAGGACCCGATTTAGGTTATTTTCTCAAGTCTCTAAGCAACTGTTAATCATATCCATGGGTAAAACAATTTTTAAAAAAATCTCACGTATTTGCTGCATGATATAATTATTTGCTGCATAATTATTGCTGCACAGAAAGTCTCCTCTACTAAAAAAAAACCAAAAAACTTCAATTTTCTAATATTATTTTACTCAGTTGCAAGAAGGTCAACGCAAAGAATGTTAAATTATCAAGCCAGATGTATGGGATGAATTTAAATGCAGACTGAACTATAGGTATTTTCAATGTCCACTTTTAAGATGTGATGCAGCAGTGGCCTATTTCTTGGAAGGCATGTTCAGGCTACGAACTGTATTTTAAAAATAGTCAGCGTGAAAAAATATTTTAGGTTATTTAACAGAACAACTTAAAGATAAAAGATTGGTAAAGATAATGTAAATAGCACCTTCTTACTCATTATTATTCATTCTTGGAGATTCCAAGAACAGGACAAATGTTGCCTGGAAAGAGTGTGACGTAGAACAACCTTCCTGCAATAAGAGATAGCATCCCCTAATACAGGATGACGTTTATTTTCTTTCATTCAGAGCAGTTTATTTGGCAATCACTACGGTTAACATGGATGTGCAGGACTTCTTAAGAGAGAGGAGAAGTTTCTGAAACATGCTTAACCCTTTGGGAGTTTCTTCCTTCTGTCCATGCTGTATGTCCATACTTCTTTTCCCGCCCCCCACTCCCTTTGTTTTTGCCAAAATGGCAAAAAGGATGGGAAAGCGTAGAAGTATACCAGTATTATAAAGCCCAAATCTTACACTCGTGCAACTGGGGAAAAAAAAAAAAAAAAAAAAAAAAAGGGAAAAATCAGGATAATGACTACGAACTATTTGGACACCCAGAGTAATGATCACTCTGCACTCCACCGAGAAGTGCAGAATATCCACACCTCCTGTACCAGGTGGAGATGAATGTACAGCTTGTGACGCATTTAGGCGCTGCGCTGGAAAACATGTTGCAAAAACTGAACAAGTGGTGCTGATCTGCTTCTGTCTTCGTCTGGACCGTGTGTGCCTGTCCAGTGGAAAAATATCCAAGAGTCAGATGACTAGAGCAGGGACATCTCCCAGGACAGGCTGCCGTGCCTGTTAATCCAACCGAAGCATAGAGAGCACCTCGGCTCTTCTGGAACAGAACAATTTGCACTGATTCCAATTTGCACCGATTCCACGCCTAGTTTACTCCCGAGCTCGCAAGGCAAAGTGAAATTTGCGTTTCAGAGCAGCTGGTTCCCACAGCGCAGCCCTCTCCCCTGCGCAGCGGCGCAGAGATCCAGCAGCCCCGGCGGCACGGGGGCTGCCAGAAGCAAGCAGGGAGCACCCCCCGCATCCCCCAGGCAGCGCGGGAGGGGTGGGAGCGCCCGCCCTACCTGGTAGCGGCCCGAGAGGAGCTGGCTGCGGGACGGCGTGCACAGCGGCTGGGTGTAGTAGCGCTCCAGCCGCACGCCGCCCGCCCCCAGCGCGTCCAGCCGCGGCGTGCGGATGGCAGAGCCGTGCCAGCCCACGTCGCCCCAGCCCAGGTCGTCGGCCAGCACCAGCACGAGGTGCGGGGCGGGCGGGCGCGCCGCC
>VWPU01016228.1:7416-40107 GCA_013398955.1 Callaeas wilsoni
CCACCTGCCACACGTGTGTCCACAGCCACCTGTCACGTGTGTCCCCATCCACCTGCCACACGTGTGTCCACAGCCACCTGTCACGTGTGTCCCCATCTATCTGCCACATGTGTCCCCATCCACCTGTCACACACGTGTCCACAGCTGCCTGTCACATGTGTGTCCCCATCCCCGTCTCACAGGTGTGTCCCCATCCACCTGCCACATGTGTCCACAGCCACCTGTCACGTGTGTCCCCATCTGTCTGCCACACGTGTCCCCATCCACCTGTCACAGACGTGTCCACAGCCGCCTGTCACATGTTTGTCCACATCCCCCGGGATGTCTGCCCAGCACAAACACAGCCAGGGAGACCCCCGAGCCCATGGGAAACAGGACAAGGACCCCGTTGGTGCAGGCGCTGGAAGGGGATGCAGGCAGAGGAGCAGGGGATCATGCAACCATGGAATCCTAGAATCTCGAGAGCTGCAAGGGACCCACAAGGATCATCACCCCAACTCCTGCACAGACACCCCAACAATCCCATCCTGTGCCTGGGAGCGTTGTCCAAACGCTCCTGGAGCTCTGGCAGCCTTGGGGCCGTGACCATTCCCTGGGGAGCCCTTTCAGCACCCGACACCCTCTGGGGGAGGAACCTTTTCCTGATCTCCACCTAAACCTCCCTGACACAGCTGCAGCCATTCCCTGCGTCCTGTCCCTGGTCACAGGGACCAGAGATTGGTGCTGCCCCTCTGCTTCAAGGATGCTCCAGGGATATTCCAGGGGGAAGATGGAGGATTCCTAAAGGGTGGGAGGCAGATTCTGCTCCCAGATTGTGCCTTGCCTGGATTTCCAAGGCTGGAGACTGCTGGGATGGGAACACACAGCCCCTGTGCCACGCTGGGAAGATCTTGGTGCCTCCTTCCCAGGGCAGGCCCCCCTGGTGTCAAAAGTTACCTCAAACCAGGGATGGAGGAATTCTTTCTTCCACATCCACTGTATTTGGATGGGAATCTCCCAGAAACTTGGCATCAGATATTTCCTTCAGTTCCATGGGAGCTGCAGAAGATGAATCCAAGTGCAGGCACAACCCTGGCCATTCCCAGCCTGGGAGCTTCTCCAGAGGAAGGAAGAGGAGATAGAGGCCGGGTTAGATTACGGAGACATTGAAAGGAGCCGTAAGCAGAGAGGGTTGGTGGTTGTTGTTATCACTGCGCCCAGAGATTAGCCAGGAGTGGGGACGGGGCTTCCAAACAAATTCAAGGAGAGCCAGAGTCACTCCTGGAGAAGTTTATGGTGGGAATAAACACTGTGGGCAAGGGCAGGAGGCAAGGAGATAAGGCTGGATTGGGAGCAGGGAACGGCGGTGGGGCAGCTCCACCACATCCCTACCACGGAGCCAGGGATGGGCTTCCCACCATGAGCTCTATCCTGTGATCCTGCAGCCGAGAGGGAAAAGGGAGCAAGGAATCGTGTCCACCAGCCCAGGCTCCACATCCAGCCCTGAGGAGAGCTTGGGTTGCCTCTTTAAATCTCCACTCAGGCCCCGGCAGATTTCTCAGTGTCCCTTCAAAACAAAAACAAATTCATTGCAGAAAATACTATGACGAAAGGTTTTGACTTTTCCAGGGATTTTTTTTTCCCTTAATTTTTTTTCCAGTCTCCCCTATTCATCCGATTTGGCACTAGGTCCCTGCTAGTTGTGCTTGTCCCCATAGCAATTTGTGGGAAATAACCCATTGTCCCCCCTTGCTCCCCAGCCTGGCCATGCCAACTTCCATTGTGCTGACAATTGATTCCAGGTGGTTTTTCCTCCTTTTTTCTCCTCAGCATATGAAAATGCCTGTACAAAATAAATCTTGGTGACTGGGATGGAGAAACCACCTCTCAGAGCTGTGCTGGCCGGTGGAGCCAAGAGCATTCCCAGGAGTGTTGAGGAGCAGGACAGATTGATGGGAACCTTCCGAAATCCATTAGCTGCAAAACAAACTCTGGGAGATTGACAAGCCCTGCTCAGGACTGGGAAAGTCAGATGCTGGGAGCTGGAACTGGAGCACAATGGAAAGACAATTCCAGAAATCCCCACTCCCGCCTAATCCTGGGAGCAGGCACAGGAGTCCCCAGCGGGGACACCCCGATTTGGGAACAGTCACAAGTCATTTTAAAAGCAGTGTCACTCCATAACTCCTTGATCCTAAATGCAGGTGCTGGACCTGTGCTGATCCCAAAAACCTGAGGGACAAAGAACACTTTGACCCAGCAATTCCTGGCTTGGGCTCTGCACGAGCGACTTTTAATTCCATTTGTGCTCTGGGGCTGGCCCTGAGATATTCCAAGGAATATCTGTAATGGTTTAAAGGCATTACAAGGTGCTGGAAGTTAAAATGGGAAATGTCTTAATTTTGGCTGGGGACCTTAAAAATACAAGGAAGGGCTTATGTGGGACTCAAATGTGGAATGGGAAATCTGCTGCTTAAAAAACAGCCAAAAATGGGCTCAGCAGAGGTGGAATGGAACGGCTTTTACTGGGAAAAGAGCCTTTCTTTATCGTTCCACAGGGAAATGTCAAAGCCACCATGGAAATATCTACAGGAATTTATAGCAAGGAATTATTTGGCAAATTGTATCAATCGATGGTCAGTGGTCGGGATAACGGCTGCAAAATGCCATTGGAAAAAGGGATGGGAGAGGCACCTGCGAGGTGGGAAACCCTGAGATCCAACCTGTTCTCCTGAAATAACGAGGACAGTAAAGATCCTTCACGTCAGGGACTGATGGGTGTTGGGAAGTGCAGATTTTCTTCATGGAAAGGCATTGGAAGGGGCTGCCCAGGCAGGCTGGGAGTGCCCATCCCTGGAGGTGGCCAAGGAATGCCTGGACATGGCACTCAGTGGTCTGGGCTGGTGACAAGGTGGGGATCGGGCACAGGTTGGACTGGATGACCTTGGAGGGCCTTTCCAACCTCAGTGATTCCAGGATTCTGGGATTTCACTGCCCTGAGCTTCTCGAGAGTCCTTCTATGTGGTTTCTCCTCCTACCCCACCTCCTGCAGAAAGAGAGGACACATCCTCAGGGATAGAGGAATTCATGGAGAGCCCTAATCCCACTCGTGGTGTTCCCAACCCAGTCTGGCCATGCAGCAAGGAATGGTGATTATCCTGAGCTGACATTTATCCGGAATTTTCTGGCTCACGAGCAGTAAATCAGCCATTGCCGGGAGCATGACCCATCCTGGGAGGAGAGCTGGGAATCTGCTGGGGACTGAGGGAGAAAGAGAAGAAAATGGTCAAATTCCACCCTTTTTTGGGAGGGTGACAGCATCAGCTGGGAGCTGGGGTCACCCCAGCATGACTCCAACAGTCCCTCCAGGCTCCCTGGGTCACAGGAGGTGGGAGCAGGAATCCCCACCCCCCGCGCTGAGTCTTTATCAGCACTTAATTAAAACCTGACAAGAAGATTAACACACAGAGGGCAGTTTTAATTAACTTAAAATCGAGTTCCATTTCCCAATTGGTCGCAGGGCACAGCCACCTGCAGGTCCCAGTGCAAAATCAAACCGAAATGGGGGGGTGGGAAGGGGAGAGGGAGGATCCAAACCTCTCCAGAGCCTTTTGCTGCTCTGCGCTGCCCGCGCTCATCCTCCTCTCCGCCGAATTCCTGGACAGGTATCCAGGTGCCAATGGCCACTGCTCCCTCTGGGCCCGTTGGAGCAACTTAAAGATGATTTCTTTCCACCTGCATTTTTTTGTTTGAGTTTAATTTATTGAATCTCCATTCCCGAGGACTCACAAAGCCAAAACCAGTTCTGCCCTTTTTCCCGTGGGAAAAGGCCAGGACAATGTCCAGGAGTAGGGTCCTGGATGGCTGGGGCTTAATGCTGGAAGCACATGTTGTCTGTCCATCCATCCATCCATCCATCCATCCATCCATCCATCCATCCATCCATCCATCCATCCAATGCTGCTGTTCAGGGATGGAGAAAGGGAAGGCGTCCATCAAAACCATCCCTGTCCCACTCCTGCCTGTTTCAGAGCAAACACCTGGAGCAGGATGCTTCTCCCTAGGAGAGGCACACGGGAAGGGGTGAGCCCAGCTCCAACATGAGACAGGTGAAGGGAAAGCAGGGAGAGAAAAGGCATGGGAATTGGGAATACTGCCCTTCCCTCCCTGCTTCCACTGCTTTCATTTAACTGCCATGGAATGATGGAATTTGGCCCCAAATTTGGGAGGTGCCAGGAGCCTGGACCATCCCCTGCTAGAGCTGCACCTTCAGCTGCCTCACTTCTGGATGATGAGAGGGAGGGAGCAGCTAAAAACACCTCTGAATGTCCTCTAGCTGCAGGTTCCTGCTGCGTGAGGCAGCTTGGGAAGCTCTGAATCCCTGGGAATCCCTGCACGCTCACTGCAGGGGCACAGGGACACCTGGGACACCCAGGACACAGGAACTGCCCAAAGCACCACCCTGAAAGTCCAACCCTCCCGCCAGGAGCAGCCTCCACACACCAGCCCAGGGTTATTGTGAACTTTCTCCTGTCATTGTTTGTGCCGTGTCCCCTCGTGCCTCTTCCCGCTGATTTCCTGACAACCTTGGGAGGAACAATGCAACCACCGAGTATTTTTTCCTCTGGATATTTACAGTCAAGGAGGGATGAGGAGTGAGGGTGCCCTGCTGCAGCTCCAGCTCCCAGCACAGCTCTGAACACTCACAGAGCTGCCAAGTCCATCCACATGGTTCACTCAGGTCTGCTGATTCCAACGGGAAGAGCAAGGCTTGTTTAGACTTCACCCATTTCTTTGGAGCATATTCCTTATGAGGTGAGGACGAGGCAGCTCAGCTCCTGTGGGATAATCTCATCCATGCTGCAGAGCTCTCCAAAGGCAGGCTCTGCTGGACAACCCTTTTGTCTCCCTGTACCTTTATTTTTTGGCTGCCTTTATATTTTGTGATGCTCTGAATTCAGTTGGATATAATTTAATAACCTGCTGCAGTCCAATTTTCCAGAGAGAGGTTTGATTGGGGAAGGAAGAGGAAATGTCCTCCCAGCACTCTTACAGATGAGGAGAGTTGGACATCAGGAGCTGGATTGGATGAGCCTTGTGAGTCCCTTCCAACTCAGGATATTCTGTGATAAAAAAGATGGGCCTGGATGGAGGAGCAGGGGGAGGGAAGGAGCTCTCCATGAGGCAGTTGATTCCTCCATCCCCTCCGTGAGGCAGCTCCTCCATCTCCTCCAGAGCAGGGACCGAGGGAGCTGCGGCACCGATCCCAAAACTCCCTTCCCAGCTGTTTTCCTTCCTGGCAGGCAGCAAGGGGAAGTCAGGCAGCACCAGCCATCCTCCCCTTGACCGCTCTGCTGAAATTCCCATCAGAGGAGGAAAAGTCCTCATCCAGTGCTGTGTTTTGGGGCATAACCAGCCCCTTTTCCCTCCTCCTCCACTTGAGCGCTCACTGGCACAAGGCTATGACTGACACCAGCCCTTGTCACCTCTACCCTATGCCCTAAATCCTTTCATCATCCTCGAGAACCTCCCGTCTCCAGCCCATCGCGGAAGGATGGGAGGCCATGGGAGATGGACAAGCATTTAAAATGTTTAATGGACAGAAACAGCCCATCCCGAGTCGGGGTCCCAACCTCTCGGAATATTTCAGAGGGAAAAGAGAGCCCGCCCCTCCTCCCCCACCTTGTTCCAATCTGGTGTAGGGTTTAAAGGAGGCTCCCCATAGCGAGGAGCTTCAAAGCCTCTGCAGCCCCTCCCTCTGAGTGTCCTCCTGCTTCAGTTCCACCCTCCACATTTCAGGGCCTTTCATCCTTCCTCTTCTTCGTCCTCATCATTAGGAGGTCCCTTCCCCCCCCCCCCCGCCCACTCCCACCCTTGCTGGAGACTGCCTTTGGTCAGGAGCCCAATGGGAACCAGCTGTCAGGCGGAGCTGGGATATCCTGGAGAAAACAGCTTGGAAATGCCTCCCCCCCGCCTCCCCTCCATGGCAAAGACAAAACTCCTGCTGCAGAATGGCCCCGCAGATGGAAAAGGCATCCTGCAGGCCACCCTGCCCCTGACCCGCGTGGGTCCCCCGCTGGCGGGGTACCAGGAGCTCCTGACTCCTTTTGGAACCACCAGCCCATCCTGTTTGTCCTCCTCCTGCCAGCGGGACCCTCCTGACCCCGCAGCAGGAGCGCAGGGCCCTTGTGCCGGAGCATTCCGTGTTAATCCTCCTTTCTGGACTCCTTGCACCTCGCTCCAGCATTGTTCCTCTGAGATGTTCCTGCCCTTGCCGGCCTGGGGGTGGTTGTTGTTTAAACAGCAGCAGCCACACAAGCTGCTGCCTGTCCTGCCTTTCCAGGGTGGTCTGTAATTGCTTCCTGTCCTCTCCAGCAACTGCCTTCATTTGTTTGAGTCTCTGCCTAATCTCAGGACTGGGGGAGTTGGGAATGAGAGAACCTTGGTCCAGGCTCAGGGGTGTTTCCCTGAGCTGGGATGAGCTGAGCCAGTTTTGGAGCTCCTGGTAAAGTCACAGTCCCACAACCAGGAGAAAAGGCTGAACTTAAAATAACCCGGGCAAGCCAAAGCCTGGCCTCAGCAAAGCTGGAGTCCTGGTTTAGGGCTGCGGTGACACCATGGGTTCTGTGGTCCTTGGACGTGGTGGCTGGAGCCCAGGTGTGTCCTGGTAGGAGCAGGAGTGGAAAGAGCAATGGGGGAATGGGGGGAGAAATGAAATGTTATTCCTCAGACTTCAGAGCTTTGCTTTTCTTGGTTGTGTTATGGCCTGGGCTGTGCTTGGCGTGGATTTTATCCAAGGCGGTTCGCACACATCCCGCTGATTTCCCAGCGTGCTGATTCCCTGTCTCTGCGCTGGCCTCTGAGCTCCCATTATCCTGGAGCAGGAAAAGGGATGCTGGGGGCCAGCCCTGAGCAGAGCCGAGCTGTTCAACGGGCTCCAGACCAAACACTCTAACTTTATGTTTTCCCCCTCTCTCCAAAAAGGTGAACTTTGGCTTTTTGCTGAAATGGGATGTGCTGTGGATAATGGCCACTTCCAACAGCAGTTTCCTCATGGATAAATGAAAGCTTTTAAAGGAAAATGCTCCAGAGGGTGTTTCCAGAAATAAGAAACATCTTCCAGCATTAGCCTTCATGGTTTGTCTGGAACAGGAAACTGGGCTGAGGCTTTTTCCTGGGGTCTTGTTTGTGACTGAGGCAAGAGGACAGGGATGAGTGGAACAAGGAGCAGGAATAACCTGCCTTCCAACCCACATCCAACCCTGGCATGTCCCCAGGCTGTGCCACCTCCCTCTCCGCTCCAGCTGTGCCAGCTGGATCTCAGTGTCACATGGCGCCAGTCTGTGACAAGTGTCCTTGTTGTCCAAAGGGTCACCGCTCTGTACCGGGGGACCCCCAGCACAGACAGCCTGGAGTTAAAGCAGCCACAAAACCAAAACCAGAACAGGCCCATTCCCATCCTGAACTCCCGTAAATACTTCCCTGAATGGCTTTTCAAGCTGTTCCTGGTACAGGAGCCTCTCACACACACATTGCACACCCCTGTGCCTGCTCCAAGTGTGCTGGACATGGCACGGCACGGATTGGGAATCTCTCGGCCTCCTGGCTCATTGGGACTGCCCGAACAGGACGTGTTAGGTCCTATTTTCTCTGTGCCTGCACATCCTTTAAATGAATGTACGGACAATCCAAAAGGGGATGGCTGTTTAAAGCCCCTGGCCGCACACAGCCCCTGGCAGGTGCTGCTCCAAACGCTTCCAACACATCCCGCAGGTGCTGCTGCCGCAGTGCGTTGGGGATGGCCTTTCCCATGCCAGAGCCAGGAGCAATTCCCTGGGCCAGCCTGGCTGGGCTTCACCTTGCAGGGCTGGATCCAGCTCAGAGGCACCTGTTTCACCCCTTCTGAGCTGCCCAGGGTGCGACGCTCCCTCTGCTGCAGCAGCTCCAAAGCAGCCTGAATACCTCCTCTGTTTCCAGTTTTAGGATCCCGCTCCAACAGCGCTAAACCCTGCAGGCTCTCTTCCCTTTCCTGCCCTCCTCAGGCTTCCAGCAGCTCAGGCCCCTTCCTGCAGAGCTCCAGGTCTGTTCCTTCACAGGGAACCCTGACCAGCAAGGACAACACAGGCTCCACATGGGCTGTTCCCAATGAGGCACAACTGGGGAACAAAGCAGGAGCCTCTCCCTGGGTGTCCCCACCGTGACACCCTGGATCTTAACATATCCTCAGCTCCCTCCCAGCTCTGCTTCTGCTCAGTCTCCTGCTTTCTGGCACCAGGTATCGCCAATATCCCTTCCCTTTCCTCTTATCTGCACCCTCTCTCCTTCCCTGATTGTGCTCAGTCTTTAACAGAGCTCTGCTCTCTTTCCTCGGCTCTCCTGCTTCCCTCACAATCCCGGCTGTCAAGAGCTATCTATTCCCAGAGAGACAACTCCGTGCTGGGATGTGCAAAGCAGGGAGGATCTGGGCTCGGAGGAGAGCTCTCCAGCAGTGGAGTGCAGCTGGGCCACGGGGGACAATGGGAACGACCATGGGAATTCCTGCTGTCCTTGTCGGGATCACCTGGGTGTGCCCTCAGCTCCATGTTCCAGGTGGAGCCCAGCGCTCGGTGCCAGCCCTTCCTCTCACGGATGTCCCCATCTGCTGTGGCACAACCAGGACAATGCACCTCAGGGACAAAGGAAAGGGAAGCTGCAGCCCTGGATTGAGGGAAAAGGACAGAACATTCCTGATAGACAAAGACCACGTTGCTTTTCTTCTCGGTGTGGTTCTCTGGCTGCCAGGAATGCTGAGGGCTGCCTTGGAGCGTTATCCCAAAGGGCTCCAGCCCTGCCAAAGCTTTGACGTTGGTGGTCAAGGAATTAATGTGGACTTTCTGAACCAACAAAGAGATAGAATCTGATGGGTACCAGAAAGAGATGGGGGAGAGAAAAACATTCCTGGTTCTGATTACCTGGCTTCAAACCCATGGCAATAAACCCAAATTTGGGAAGCAATTAGAAGGGAAGAAGAAGAGCAAGAAGAAAAGGGGGAATGAAAGAGTCGCCTGGCGGTCTCAAGGCAGCCTTTCAAGGATCAGCATCTGGATGAAAGCCAACATATCAGCTCTAATCTTTGGCTTTTTGTTGGACTTAACAAGGACTTTAAAATGAATCCAGTCGCAACTGACGGGCCCCATATGGATCCTGGTTTGAAATCTCCTTTCCAGCTCTGAATCAAATAGGCTAGGACCACAGAGAGCTGGACAGGAGATTTCAAAGGGAAAACCAAAGGCGGGAGCACGGACGTGGCCTCCGCCCCGCGCATGGTGCCCACTTCCACGCAGGGCTGGCATAAGGACACAGAACTCCGTGTCAGCACAGAGTCACCGCACACGAGTGGCTTTGTGGCTCCACAGAGGGGCTGTCTGTGACCATGACGATACCACGGGGACATTTCCCTTGATGCCACTCAGCTTCCCAGACTCACTGTGACTTCAATCCCGTCTGCACCTGGAGATTGCCTTCGTTTGCTGCCTTTTCTTTCAAACCCGGATAAAATAAGTGTGCGGATATTTGCCTTCACATCTAAAAAACAATTAAAACCCCATCCTCGCCTGCTCGTGCTCTGAGGCTGGCGCATCTCATCTCCCTAAGCTGCACCAGGATTCGAGAACAAAGGCATCTGACCTGTAGCCATGGCAACCCTCAAATTCTACACCTTTGCCTTTTGTACCAAGTTGCCCCTCCCTGCTCTGTGCACATACACACGCCTGTGCACGCTCCTGTTTCCTACACACTCACACGTGGGCGTGTAACTCACACTAGAGAGAGGTGTAAAAATGCTGTTCCTGATTCTTCCAAGCGCTCCTGCCTTTGCCTCACACGCCAAGTGAATTCCCACTCCTCCCTCGCTGGCATTTGCCTCTCAGGTGCTGGCAGGGTTAACTAAAAATCCAGTGCTGGCCACAAGGTAGCACTTGGTTCAAGGGAGAAAAGCAAGTGTTGAGAGCTGAGGGAAGCAGGAGTGCAATGAGGGATTATTGGATAACACTTGGCATGCCAGGGCTGGGACAGCTGGCCTCTGCCTTTTCCTGGCCACTGCCACGATCCAAAGGGGCAGCCACCTCCTCAATCCATCCATCAGCACGAGGGGAGAGGCACCACATCCCTGAGAAAAGGAGCAACGATTGTTGCTTGCTGTTGCGATTGTTCCAAAAGGAAGTGCCAAGGGCAGGCACTGCTGGGTCATGTTTTTAGCACCTGGCTCCTGCTGTCATCGCACCTGGAGCAGCTCCTGTTTGCACAGGGCTTGTCCTGTGCCAGCCAGGAGCACAGCTGTGGATCTGGGCTCCGTGTGCCTTGGAAGGGGTCAGCTTTGGGTGTGCAGGGTGGCACACAGAGCACGGAGAGCGGGAGAGGAAGGGAAGGTCCCTGCAGAAGGCAGCAGCCCCAGGGGCTCACCCAGTCTGAGGCTCAGCAGGGCCCTGGAGCCACAGCCAGGCACACAGAGAGGGCTCAGGGGGCAGCCTCTTGTCCTCTTCAAAGGCTGCTTCCCAAGGGCTTGTTCTTTGGGAAAGGCTGGCACCACCCACTGTGCCAGACCCAAAATGCTGCCAGTTCTCCAGCTCTTGGAGGAGACTGAAATGTGCACAAAACCCATCCCTGGGCCTGTGGTGACTGCAGAAGAGGGGACACATCACCAGGGGCTGGAGCTCCTCCTGAGAGGCAGCTCCGATCTCTGCTCTCTGTGACCAGGAACAGGACCCAAGGAACACCTGGAGCTGTGTCAGGGAAGGGTTAGGTTGGATTTTAGGGAAAGGTTCTTTTCTCAGAGGGTGATGGGGCACTGAACGGGCTCCCCAAGGAATGGGCTCCCCAAGGCTGCCAGAGCTGCAGGAGCATTTGGACAACGCTCTCAGGAACGGGGTGGGATTGTTGGGGTGTCTGCGCAGGAGCTGGGCTGGATGACCTTGTGGGTCCCTTCCAGCTCAGGAATTCCATGATTCTGTGAAGTGCATCCCACAGCCCTCTCTGGGTTCCAGCAAAGCCTTCTGCTCCAAGGGGGGAAAGGACTTGGGGCTTTAACCCACTTCTACCTGGATGCACCACCATGGATCCCTGGGAAAAACAGAAGGACTTCTGAAGAGGGGCAGCTCAGCTCTGCTCCAGGCAGTGCCCAGACCTCCCTGGGATCAGGCTGGGACAGGGTGCCATCCTTGGGCAGAGAGGGCAGAGCCAAAGCTCTCCCCTCCCTTCTTTTAAACACTTCCAGTCGTGAGTGTGGCAATAAAAGCCCGGCTGAGCTGTGGTTGCAGACGGGGACTGATGCAGCCCAACCCCTCCCGCAGACATGGAAGGGCTGCTGCTCATTCCTTGCAGCAGGAGGCCCCCGGGCACGGGAGAGGCTCCAGCTCATTGACGTCAGCACAAAGGATCCCTTGGATTCAATGGGCTTGCACTGGGACCATTATTCCCTGGGAGAAGCCGAGTACTGGGAAACCAAGGCAGGACCTAAACGTTGGATAGACTTGGTGCTCTGCAGTGCAGAGCCATGGCCATGGAGACTGCATTTCCCAGCACTCCCAGGCCATCGCGGGCAGCAGCAGGAACCTGGAATGCTGCATCCATCCCTGCAGAGGGCTGATCCTTGATGCTCTTCCATCTCACCAGGAACGGAAATGTCTGAAATCCTCAGCAGCGCATCCACTGTTCATTACCAGGCCAAGTTTCCCCCGGACTAGCCAAACTCCCAGGGCAAAGGTGGAATGGCTGGGAAGCAGGACGGCTGTTCCTGCCACACTCCACCTTCCCTGTGCCTCAGTTTCCCTGTTAGAGAAAGACATCCCTCAGGGAGATGGGATATCCCATTTCTGCACTGACAAGACACCCTGGTCTTGTGGGGGTGTCCCCATCCATGAGGAGGGACTGGAATGAGAAGAGCTTTAAGGTCCCACCCAACCCAAACCAGCCTGAGATTGTGGGATTCTATGAAAAGCTCCCAGCAGGATGTGACTGGGACTCTCGTAGCTCTGGGTGTGGATTTACTGGAGGCACAGGGTGACTCGGCAGAGGGCTCTGGATAGGCAGACACATCTCCCAAGCCAAACTCCAGAGACTGCCTCACCCTCTGACATGATCCCGCTCCAATCCGCACAGCAGGGCCATCCACAGGTATTCCTGGTGGATTCTTACCCCTTCCTAAGAAGCTTTTCCCTCTGTGGCCAAGCACCTTCCAGAATCCAAGCACTCTGTGTGAGTTCAGACTGCAATGATGCCTGCATTCCCCAGGGAAGACTCCCCACTCCCTAACTTATCCACACAGGAATGGCTGAGGACCATCCCACCCCCAGGCCCTCCTGACTTACACATCCAGTGCGCCGGCTCAAGGCACCCCTGAACTTTCCTTCAGGATTTTATATCTGAAAAGATGCTTGAGGGATTTGGGCCTGCAGTTCAAATTCCTTGGCCTCCGGAATCAAAGCTTCCAAGCTGTTTGACACATGGGATGAAAGGGGAAGTTGGGAACATGAAATAAAAGGCCCAGCACACCCCAGTTGCTCTCCTCAGCTGGGAAGCTTTGGACACGCCAGGAGAACAGAGGAGCTGTCTTCTCCCTGCCCTCTGCTCCATGACCCGGATTCCTCCACCCCTCCGGCCTCCTCCTCTCCATAGGGAGCAGGTCCGGACTGAGGAGCATTCCAAACACCCCGCTGGTGCCATGTTTATCCAGCGTGTCCTCCTCACTGAGCTGCTCCAAACCAGCCTCAGAATAAAAAAAAAAAAAGAAAGAGGGGAAAACAAAGAGAGGGAAGAAATGAACAGCTCAGGGTTTTTGGCCAGCAAACAGCATTTCTTGTTTGTTTTTCTAGCAAAAATATAAAGGAATCCTGCCAGAGATTCCCAAGTTTTCAGAGTCGAAGGTGTATCTTGAACTAAAGACAGGGAACTGGATATTGGGTTTGTTCCCTTTTCCTACATTAAATAAGACCTGCAAGACCTGACCTTTTTGGCGGGAATAATCCTTTCTTTATCATTGCTCCGGGTCAGGAAGGGAGCAGGGTCCATACACTCCAGTTCCAAAATCCAGGAGCAAACGCTGGAGATGTTCATTTATGGACCCTGAAGTTGTGCTGCGAGGCCTGAGCTTGGCTCCTCTTGGCCGTTGTCTTCCTTTGAAATCCCAGTCCCCATAGGATGCTGGAAGTTGCTGCTCCCAGTGCTCCAAAGGCATCTCCAAAGGCAGCACCAGGCACAGCCAGAGCCATCTCCTCAGACACTTCAACAAGCTGGGATAGCACATGGATTGCTGGAGCCCTTCTGGGTGTGAAACAGCCACAGCTTTCCAGGAAGAACAGGAAAACTGCTGCTGTGCCAACAAACCCATGGACAACATCCATAGCTCCCAGAGTTCGCCATTGTTAGGGACTCAGAAGGATTTTTCCCTAAAGAAAATCCCTCAGACCACCATTAGTTCTATTATCAGCCTCTTATGATTCCCTCATTTTAAGACCCAGAACACTCCACCCTCATTTGACAGAGGTGCCACTTTTTGCTGTATCCATGGGAGTCTCGAGCTTCCGAGCAACTCTCCAAGCCAAATTCCCACACCACGTTGCCAAAAATACTTTGGAGTGTGTCTCACTGATGTGAAACATTTCTCTGGATTGTTTCCTCCCAACATCTCCATTTTTTGTTGCCAAATGAGGAAGGAACAGAGTCCAGAGACCCTCATTTCCTCATTTGGAGAGGGGCCACTCTCCAGGAAACACAGCCTGGGTTTATCCACGGAGCGGGAGGAGGATCATCCACATCCTAAGAACATTCACCATGGCCAGGACCAAGGGAAGCTGCTCCTGAACCACAGGGTGGACACAAGAGAACACCTGGAGCTGTGTCAGGGCAGGTTTAGGTTGGATTTTAGGAAAAGGTTCTTCTCCCAGAGGGTGCTCAGGCACTGAAGAGGCTCCCCAGGGAATGGTCACAGCCCCAAGGCTGCCAGAGCTGCAGGAGCACTCGGACAACGGTCCTAGGAACAGGGTGGGATTGTTGGGGTGCCTGCGCAGGGCCAGGAGCTGGACTGGATGATCCTGGTGGGTCCCCTTCTGCTCAGGAGATTCCATGGCTCTGTGACCCCAGGAACCCTGCTGGTGTGGTTCCAGAGAGCGTCACAGTCCGAGGGCCAGTGCCATGTGTCCGTTCCTCCCTCGCCTTTCCCAGGCAGTGAACCAGAGAGTTGTCCCAGTGATTTACCCTGGGATCATCTGTTCCCTGCTTTATTTCTCTCCCAGTTCTCAGTCAGGCACGACAAGGGTTAATTAATTGCAGGGTGTGGAAAAGCAGGACAGGAGGGAGTACCCTGCTCCTGTGAGGCACAGGAACAACTCCCGGGATGATCCCTGCTGGAGGTGCAGGTCAGGGCTGTGCTTTCCCCTGCAGATCCGGGGGTGTGAATCCAAGTGCCAAGATGGATTATGTTGTTAAGCAAAGGGCTGGGAGTGCCAGACGGAGCCAGCCAAGGAGTGGGAAGATGTTAGGGAAGCTTCTCCCAGCTGTCCCCAGTCCTGAATTCCCATCCCTTGCCACACCCTCCCCACATCTGATCCTCAGAATCCACAAAGTTCTGTTCACCTTTCCCTGGGCCAGAGCAGCCCCTTCCCATTTTCTGGCTTGGCTGTGTCCCTGGAATGTGTTTCTGTGTCTCCTGCCATCCTGCAGCCCCTTCCCAGCCTGCCCACTGGAACTTTTGCTGGGACAGTGTGAGAGACTCGCAGGAAAACAAAGCTCCTGTCCAACGTCACCCACTTTTCCACCCAATTTCACACAGGATTTTCCCCACTGCCTGTGTGTTAAAGTACCTTTTCCCAGAGAATTTCTGGGTCCATTAATTCCAGAGGCAGGACACCAAACAGTGGGATGAACAACTTCATCCCTCGTGGCTCCATTTGGATTCACTTTGCCTTGGCAGAGGAAGGCCAACCTCATCTGCCCCCTATTACCCACACCAAAACCACGTGTGAGCTTTTCTTCACTTTATAGGAGCCAAACAGCTTGGAAAGGGATTTGGAGTTTTATTCATTCACAATATTCCCCCTTCATAATTATCCATGGAATTGGACCACACCAGGCCTTAAACCGATGTTTAGTTTCTGTTCCAATGGACCTGCAACACATCTCTGAAATGCAAATCCCTGTTCCTGGACTGAAGCTTGGCTGTCCAGTGCCCCCCTTCATCCCCTTGGATCTGAAGTTTTCTTGCTGCTGCTGAATCCACTGCAATTCCCTGGCAGGGAACTGCTGTTTCCCCTTTTTCCTCACCGGTGTTTGGGGCTGGGAACAAACCTCCGATTTATTGTAAGCACAATATTCTGGCATATAAGGGGAATGTGGATGTCTGAGGAAGATCAGAGCTCTCTCCTGCAGTATCCTGGCATCAGAGGCATTCCCAGGATCACTGAGCAATGACAGGAGCAGCAGAAGCAGTGCTGGTCCTTCTCCACCAGGGAAGGTACCTCCAAAAGACTGTAATTTATCCAGGCTGAGCATTCCTCTGGAAATGGGGCACTTTAGGTGGCAGCAGTCACTCCCCAGGTTCAGGTGTCACCCCAGCCTCTGGAATGTGCCAACGAATGGGCTGCACCCAGCACACATCAGCCTTGGTGTCTTCACCTTGGATGTTTGACCCTGCTTAACGTCCTCCCTTCCCACAAGGACATCAAGCAAGTCCCACAGGAGATGGAGGACCCAAAATCATGCTCTTTGGCAGTGAGAGTTGGCCATGGGTGGCAATGGTTGGGTTGCTGGAGTTAAGAAAATACATTTGTTCTCCTTCCCTGCCCAGGACTGTCAGGGAAAGCAGGAAAATCCGGAAAATCAGCTGAGAAAAACCCGTTAACAGCAAGATTTGCCAAATAAGTGAGCGCATCCAGTGGCCTGGAAAATGAGCCGGCGAGTGATGGAAGAGCCCTTTCCCAGTTCTGCACACTCAAGGAAACATTTAATACATCTGGAAGGAAAAATCTGCTTCGGCTCCCGCTGCCGGCGTAAATATTTGTGTTCGCAAGTGTTGGCAAATATTTGAGCCATCGATGTTGTTTAACCAAGAGCTTTGTCTCGCAGAGTCCCTCTCCCTGCTCGGGCTCCCTTGGAATCACAGCAGCGAGTGGAATCCTCCTGGTGTTTATGAAGGATGGGATCAGATCCTTTCCCTTTGTGAATGACAGACCAGGCAGGAGCTTATGGGGGTGACCAACAAGGGGCGTCGGAAGTGCTGACAAAGGTCATGCCCCACATCCGATTGCTCTTGGCACAGATTCCTTTGGGAGATGGGGAATTGAGCCTGATTTTGCAGGCTCAGAGCCGTGCTGAAGGATTTCCTTGCCTCTGTAGTAATTCCTGAGCTTTTATTTGCCATATTCCATGGAAAGGGACAGAGGAAAGACAATTTGCCTCCTGCCATGGTCGTGGTTGTTCAGGTCAGATACAGGAGGACTTGGTGCTCCCCTGTAAAAAACTCCCGGACAAGAGTTTGATGCCCTTGACAGCTTCTGAGGGAAGAGAAGCAAAGTGCACGGACAGCAGGAATTGGTAGCCTGGGAATGGACAGGAAGGGGCCTTGCAGAAGGACCGTGACCGCAACTTGGATCTTCCCAGCTCTGGGCATGGAACTGAATGTATCCCATGTTTGGTTTTCGTCTTCCTTCAAGGACGAGTTGTGGACTCCCCATTCCTGGAAATGTCCAAGGCCAGGTTGCACAGGGCTTGGAGCAACCTGGGATAGTGGAAGGTGGCCCTGCCTATGGCAGGGGGTAGGACTGGATGGGATTTAAGGTCTCTTCCAACCCAAACCATTCTGGAATCCCTGATTATGCGCCATAAATGCTCCTTGCTAGCTCATACGTGGACCTTGCTAACGTCGCCCTGAAGCTGATGGAGAGAATTCCCAGCTGTAATCCCAGCTCAGCAGTGGATGGAACCATCTAAATTCATGACAGCTGTTTCAGCAGTGACTTTGTGACTTGGCTCTAGGACCTGTCCCCCCTGTGCCCTCTGTCAGTGACAGCATCACTGAGAAATTGTCCCGCTGACAAACAATTAGCAAGAAAGTCCTAAAAATTGCCAGAGCAGTTTCTTGAGGAGCTTGAGGGGTGCCTTCAAATGCCTTCAAAGCCTTTCGTGCTTCAGCCTGGGTCTAGAGAACACACTAAAGATGTGGAACTGGATAAAGGATTCCAAACATATTGTGACAGAGATTAACAAAAACTGCCATTTCAGACAGATGAGAGCCAGCATGGGGGAACCCCAGAGGAGTAAGTGTGGAGTGGAAACCCCGAAACCACCTCAGCCTCACCCACCCTGGTGAGGACCACAGCAAGGATGCCTTTGAAGTATGAGGGTGACTTTAAGGGATGAGGACAACACCTGGATTTTTCAGGAGTGAACATAGAGAGCGATACAGGAGAACACTCCAGGCTCTTCCAGCTGTTTATTCAGGGGGAAATGTTCCAGCAACCAGAAAAAAGCCCTCACCTGCACTTCTGGGTGCTCACCTGAACCAGAGCTTTACCAGGTAGGGCACAGGGCCGGCACAGGAGCTGCTGTCCCCTGCCCTGGCTGGCAGCTCCCTCCCAGTTGCTGCATTAACCTCTGAATAAACAAACCTCTGCAAAGGCCTTTCCTAACCCAGCCAAGTCCAAACACAGCCCGCATTCCTCTGATTGTAAACCCCGAGTGCAGGACACACTCCTGGGAACGAGCTCGCTGTGTTTCCCCTTTGATTCCAGCCTCTTGGGAAGATTAAACAGTGTCATCAGCAGGTTAATGCGGAGTGACCTCAGCGGCTCCAAACATTATTGCCTTGCAAATAACACTGACATTTCCATATTCCTGCCTTGCCCAAGGGTACAGCAGCCACGTTCCAGGTGCTGCACCGGGAGCGTGCTGGAAGCAAGGAGCGCAGGGAAGGGAAAGGGCTGCGATTCAGCACTGAGGGCTGAGAGAAAGAGGGAGGCTCCCTAAGGAAGCAGCCGCAGCCCTCTGGCCAGCCCAGCCGGCAGCTGTCAGTCAGCAGGGAGCTAAAATCCATCCTCCCCGTGCCAGGCTCCAAGGAGCAGATGTCTCCATCGCCTCCTGCTCAGGCTCCTGTGAAAGAGCAGCAGGATCCCAGCTCGTTTCCTGGTCCAGGTCTGGAGGACGAGACTCTCACCAGAGAGTTTCGTGTCCCAGCTCACAGCTGAGTGGCCTGAACGGGGCTGTGTGTGCCTGGCTGGGATGTGATGCCACCAGTGCCTGGTGGAAATGGAGAGACTTCTCAGGAGATCATTGGCACTTCCCTGAGCTCAGGTGGAGAGGGAAGCACAGAGGTGTGATGGAGTGATGGAGAGCGGAAGGACAGGGATGAGGAGCAGCAGGGAAAGCTCAGGGCAGCAGTGCAGGGACAGCCGGTGCCTGTGCTACACCCGCTCCGTGTTCTCCTATCACTGCAGCAGCACCAGCCCCTTCAGGCTGAGGAAAACCAGACTGAGCCCCAAACCCTCATCCAATTTTCCCTGTAGGTGGACAGACCCTTCCCCACAGCCCCCAGCCCCAAAGCCTGACTGTCTCCCTGTGAAGATGAACTTTTCTCTTACAGATTTCTCTCTGGTTCTGCAGTGAGGCTTCCATGATCCTTCATCCTCCCATGGACTGCTCTCCCTAGCTCCTCCCATGCCAAGCCCAGAGGCCTGGCTGGATCCTGGCAGAGCTCCTGCATTCTCGGGAGCCCTCTGGGCCACCAGTGCCTGGGCTGGGCAGGACAAAGCTGCAGGACCTCCTTTGTTGGTGCCAAACCCAGCCCAGGGCAGGGGCTCTGGCACAGCTCCCTGCTGCTCATCCCGAGGCACTAACAGGGATAAGTGCTTCCAGCTCCCAATTCCCTTTCCTGGCCATAACACCAGGACTTGTTTTGTGTCCCAAGGGGAGTTTTATTGCCCTTCCAGGATGCTGTGAGATGCTGCAGCACCTCACCGTGGGTCCAGTCATTCCCTGCCAAATCCCCAGGGATATTCCTGCTCGGGAACACCCTGGGCTGAGCTCTGCCACCCCTGTGTCACCTCACCCAGCCCTGAGGGGGGGTCACAGCAGCACAGCCTCCCAGGGACGCAGAGAGTCCCCCGATCTGCTGGAGGGGTGACACCCCCCAGCCATGTCCCCATGTGTCTGGGACAGTCCCTCGTCCCCCTCCTGCCCCTCCTGAGATGGGGACAGGGCCACACTGGAGGTCCTGAGCAGGAACCCAAGAACGGAGAACTGAATTCCAGCTCTTCCCTCAGTCCATAAATCCTGCAGTGCTCTGACTTTTCTAGGAATGATGCCTCAGGGAAGGTCTGTGTGGCCCAGAAAAAGCAACTCAAACCATGCTTGAAATGCCCAAATTCTGCTCATCAGCCTCCCCAGCATCCCACAGGGCCAGATCCCGGTGGTTGGAGGGCTCAGCTCTCTGAGATCTGGGATGGGAGCTGGGAGAGCTGCTCCCTGCTTGGAGAGAGGGTTCACAGGGGTTCCTCGGGCCTGGCATCAACTGGGACACGTGTCCCCAAATCCGGTTGTGATCTCCCTGTGGTGCAGGAGGCCCGTGACAGTCACAGGCACTGCCAGGCCGAGAAGGGACTCTTGGGAACACAAGAAGGGTCCCGGCTGCCTGGAATCCTGCAGAATCCCAGAATCATCAAAGTTGGAAGAGAACCTCAGGAGCATCAGGTCCAACCACCAACGCAGCCCTAAAGTCAGCACCCTTAAACCCTGGCCCCAAGGGCCACATCTGGACACCTCTTGATCACTTCCAGGGACAGTGACTCCACCACCTCCCTGGACAACTTATTCCAAGGCCTGAACACTTTTCCAGTGAAAATAATTTTCCTAATATCCGATCTGAAGCTCCCCTGTGCAGCTTGAGGCCGTTTTCCTTTCTCACTTGGGACATGGCAGAAGCAACCGACCCCCACCTTGCTACAATCCCCTTCCAGGTGCTTGTGGAGAGCACTGAGGTCCCCCCTGGAACTGTGGGGTCCCCCCTGAGTTCCAGCCCTGGCTGGGACCCTGGAGCCAGGTGAGTTTGCCTGGTAGGTGTGGGATCACAGAGAGGAGAACGTGGGGTGAGGCGCCTTCCCCCGAGCATCCCAAGCATGGCAAGGTTTCTGCAGGAGACAGTTGGAGCTGTTTGGGCTGGGAGGAGGCTCTGCATCCAGGAAACACCTCCCGTGGGAGATGAGGGAGACTGGCCACCCACAGCCCCGGCTCGCCAGGAATCCAGGCTTCCATTTGGCCAAAGCTGTGCCAGAAGTGTCGTTCCCATCGCCAGCAGGTCACCACCCCCTTCCCTGCATCTCCCTCCTCCTCTGCTCGCCCTGGAACCAGCTGACTTTTTTCACAACCAGGAAACAATCAAACAACCTCTTGAGCTGCTCCTCCTCCTGCCAGCACCGCCATCTCCCCGTGCAAAGGATGCTGTCGGTATTCCCAAGGCCTGATGCTGTTCCGTGCTGTTATTCCAGCCTCCCCACGGGGAAAACCCTCCGGGCTGCAAATACCTGGGTTTCGTTAAATAAATAATCACACACGATAAAATATCCACCGGCTGGTGGGATGGAGGAGGGGGGAGCAGGAATGCAGGCGTGGGGATGCAGACTCCGGGTGGATGCGGTGCCGGCAGTCCCAGTATGCTCCAGTAGGTAACTGGGAATGCTGGCACCACTGGAGAGGAATTAATGAAAAGCTTTTAGGGGGGTCTGTGGGAGGAGTGTTCCATTTGCCTGTTTAAAAGAGCTTCGGGAAGAGCAGAGCTGGGAAATGCATCCAGCACAACTCACCCGGCCTCCTTGGGAAAGGCTCGGAATCTGCCCAGCTGTTTCAGGCTCCCCGGGGAGCGAGGGAGAGGAAGGTGGGCGACCCCAGTGGAGGGAGAGCTGTTCCTAAAGCTCTGGGGGACTTTCTGCGCCCCTCTGGGTGCTGGGACCTTCAGGAACGCTGTGAAGGGAACCCAGCTCTTGTGGGACTCCACTCTGCCACTTCTCCAGGGCCTCTGAGGAAGTTTCTGCTCGAGCCAGGCCCTGCTCCCCAGTGTCCTGGCTTGCTGCCTGCTCTAACCGTGAGCCCGTGGTGCTGCTGCCTCCCTGCAAAGAGCTCTCCAGCTTTTTATGGCTCACCTGTTTGGGACACTTCACACATTCAGAACCGAGGCTTAAAAACCTGTGGAGAGAAGAGAGGAAGGGAAAAGGGGAAAGAGGAGTTCAGCCAGGAGTGAAATACTCAGGAGGTGTTGGAGCCTTGGGCTGGGCCTCGTCAAGGTTATCCGGGTCCATCCCAGACTATGGAAAGGCAGCTGGGGGGGTTTGCCCTTGCCAGGATCACCGAGAGGGAGGTGTGGGGTAACGCGTGGGACTCTTGGGAAGGCCGGGAGAGGTGGAGTGGGATCAGGAAAGGCTCGTGCCAGGCGCGGGTGGGCCTGATGGACGGCTCAGAGCTGCGCCTCGGATTGTGAGCTGGAGGTGGAAGCAGGGCTGAGAGGCTCCTGGAGTCATTTCTCAGTCATTTATTCATCTGTAATTGCCTGTCTGCCTGTCTTGGAGCTAATGACTGGCTGGGAAGATTTGCAGTTGGGTTTGCAGGAGGTAATTACATCCCAATCTTGCTGGATGACTGTGCCTCCAATGAAGATAAACTCGCTGGAGTGGGCCTGCACATGGCAGGGATCAGTTGTATTCCAGAGCCCAGGCATGGCAGGGCAGATAAGGAATGTTTGCGCTGCTGCTTCTTTATCTGCTGACCTATTAAAAGCTTTTCTGTCTGAAGGGAGTGAGCAGCCACCAAGGGGGTTAATCCCACAGCTCCTCACTCCTGATGGATGTGATTCCAGCCTCCTGGTGAGACTTGATCGCTGGCTTGGGGTTCTGTGGGTGCTCCTGCTCCCTTTTTAGGCAGGGCTGGGTTGGTTTTTGAGCTGCCCCGAGCTGAGCTCCGGGTCAGACTCCAGCGAGAGGGGATTACATAGCCAGGGAAAATGCAGCTGATGCCTGGGAATAAAGCCCTGTCCTGGGTGGGCAGGGAAGGGGCTGCAGCAGCAGGACATGAGTGAGTACGAGGCTGCTGTTTGGATAAACCCTCTTTCCTGACCAGGAGGCCTTTGCTTATTCCAGCACTACACAAGAACACATAAATTTCTCTCTGTCCCTGTCCCCTGGGTAAAGCATCACTCGAGTGCATCGTTTGTCACCAGCTTTGTCACCCGAGGACACTTCTGGAATGCTGGACAGCCTCGTCCAGCTGCGGGTCCTGGCAGTGCCTCAGGAGCACTGGCTGTGCCACAGGGATGTCCCAGGGAACAGGAAGAGGCACCTTCGCTCTCCTCAGGCCTCTCCTGATGTGTGACTTTAAACCCTGGCCCAGCTCGGAGCATGAGCCAAAGCTCCAAGTTTTCTGCAGTATTGGATGGCCTCGTGAAGCCCCAGTCCTGCTGCAGGTCCAAGCAGGTGACATCCTGGGGGACAGGAAGAGGCACCTTCGCTCTCCTCAGGCCTCTCCTGGTGTGTGACTTTAAACTCTGGCCCAGCTCGGAGCACGAGCCAAAGCTCTGAGGACATTTCTGCAGTATTGGATGGCCTCGTGAAGCCCCGGTCCTGCTGCAGGTCCAAGCAGGTGACATCCTGGGGGACAGGAAGAGGCACCTTCGCTCTCCTCAGGCCTCTCCTGGTGTGTGACTTTAAACTCTGGCCCAGCTCGGAGCACGAGCCAAAGCTCCAAGTTTTCTGGAGTATTGGATGGCCTCGTGAAGCCCCAGTCCTGCTGCGGGTCCCGGCTGTGCTGTGGGGACATCCTGGGGGACAGGAAGAGCCACCTTTGCTCTCCTCGGGCTTCTCCTGGTGTGTGACTTTAAACCCTGGCCCAGCTCGGAGCATGAGCCAAAGCTCCAAGGACGTTTCTGCAGTACTGGATGACCTCGTGAAGCCCCAGTCCTGCTGCAGGTCCCGGCTGTGCTGTGGGGACATCCTGGGGGACAGGAGGAGCCACCTTTGCTCTCCTCGGGCTTCTCCTGGTGTGTGACTTTAAACCCCGGCCCTGCTTGGAGCACGAGCCAAAGCTCTGAGCTCATCCCTGTCCCAGGGAGCTGCTAAACCCCCTCAAATCTTTCTTGTTCAGCAGCACTTCATATAAATCCCGTAATGTGCGGATCACTCCGGCTGCCAACGGCTCTGGGGCCGGGGGGGGGATGGTGGGGGGGATTATTGCAGTCCCTGCTCCATTCCCAGGGGATCCCGGGAAACTGCGGGCTGCCAGCAAACATCTGCAGGATGGAGGCACGTTGGGACCCCTGGGAATCAGCTGGCAAATGGGATGCACTGGGTATGGATTAACAACCCATTAGGGCAGAGGCTGAGGGCTGCCTTACCCAAATACCCCCCCGGAATGCCGGGATTCCTGCCTTCCATGCCAGGATTCCTGTCTTCCATGCCGAGATTCCTGTCTTCCATGCCGGGATTCCTGCCTTCCATGCCGAGGCTCTGCGCAGGGATCGGCATTGCCATGAAACATCAGAGAGGGCTCAAGGGCACTGCACAGCGCTTCCCAAAAGGAGGGCAGTGATTTCCTGGGATGAACCCAACGGGCCCGCTCCGTGCTGCAGTTGCTGGATGTGGATGTGGCTGAAGGAACACTCAGGAACACTCAGGAATCACTCAAACCTGCTGCTGGAAGAGCTGCAGCCGCTCAGGAAGAGCCTCTGGTTATGACAGGGCACAATGCCCTGCCTGATTTTCCCCTTCTTCCAGGGAATCACTGCCCAAGAGGCTTCCAGGAGCAGCATGATCCCAATTCTCCCCTTCCTGCTGTGCCAGGGAGTTCATCCTGGTGGCCAAGGAAAGACTTTTAATCCAATTTTTCTCTCTCCAGAAATAATCATCTGGAATTGGTGACAAAATCCACCCTGGGGGGAGGCATTTTGTCCCTGAGAGCCACTGGATTCCTGCTGGGATCATGAACCTGGTTATTGGAGGTGACTGGGAAATGCATATTCCAAAATGGGATATTGGAATCACCAGTGGAATCCTTCTTCAATCAGGGAAAATCAAAAAGATCTGGAAGTTTGTGCTCAAAGCGAGAGATTTCTGGCTGCAGAGGCCACCTCTGCCATGGGATTCTGGGCTTAAATTTGGGACAGTCACATCACGCTCCCCTCAGTCCCTGAGTTTGCACAGCTCAGGTCCCAAATCCTTTGGGAATTTCACATGGAGAGTTTTGCAATGGGAAGAACGCCCTGTAACCACCTACTTGGATGCAGGTTGGCAGCACTTTGAATGCAGTTCAGAATTCCAGGAATGGGTTGTGTTGGGATGGAAAAGAGCAGGAGGAAAAGGGAAACTTCCGCTGTGATGCTGTGCAATGCTCAAATAGATCCCTGGCATTCAGGCATTGGGATCAGCCCCGCTACAAGAGATTAAGAAAATTATAACGACATTTTTGCTTCCTGGAAAACACCGTTTTATCCAAAATAAAACCTTTCCAAAAGGGAAAAAAAAATGAAGATAAAAATAGCCTGAATCAGCACAGCAGGAAAATTCCGAGCTGGTCATGGAATGAGCGTCAGCATTCCCTGTTTGTACGTTTCTCACTCCGAGTGGGTTTTGTTACAATACTGGAATGAAACAAAGTCACTACAAAAAGTTCCTTTTTAAAAATCTCTTTGCAGCACTGGTGTAAAGCAGAGGCTTCCCGGTGAAACCAAAATACAAACTCTGGGAGCTTTCTGGATCCCTGTGGGTTTGGGAGAATGGCAGCAAGACCAGAAATCCCAGAGAAAATGGGAATCTTCCTGCCTGAGGAGGCAGTGGATATTAGGCCTGTACATCTCCTTCATTTCCTGAATTATTCCTGTATTTCCTTTATTCTTTGGGCAGGTGAGGCAGTGAGGGAGATTCCTGCTCCTCACAGCATCGTGGGAATTGAGCCTTAATTCCCTCCTGGCAAACCCTGCCTGCTCCAGCCACGCAGCCTCCCGGGAATGCTCCTCATCCCCATGGAAAAGCCAGTCCTGAACCTCACACTAACATAAGCCCAAGTCTGGCACTTGAGATTAAACTCAGCTCAAAGATTCTGCCTCCTGTGCATGTGCAAAGCTTCCATTCCAAGGGAGCTGCTCCGAGTGTCGGGATGGGCAGGGAATGGAGAAGAGGCGGAAACTTGAGCTGTTTTGTTGTTCTTCTACAAGATTTCATTGCTCTTTTTCACGTGATCCTCTTCATTATTTTCTTTTCCCTAAGGGAACGTTGTTCATTTGTTGATGAACCAGCCTGGAAAGGCTGAGGATGATCCAGAGGTTTTGGCCTTGCTGACCCGCTGGAGGCTGTTGGTGCCTCAGCTTCCACAGTGTCCGGTCCCATGGAGGCAGGACAGGGAGCAGGGGGTGCCACCGGAGGCTGTGGGAAGCTTTAATTACCCCAATTGTCCCCGGAGGTCCCCAGTGCCTGAGATCCTAATTGCTAATAAATGTTCCTGCTGAGTAGCTTTTATTTTTCCAGGGCGATGGAATAACAGGGAAAATATGTGAAAGTCCCTGGATTTCTAGAGTGTGTTTTTCTTTCATTTATATTTCCCTAATTATGTTGTCATGGGCTGCTGAAAATTGGACCCCCTCCTTCTTCTGTCCCCAAAAATGACCAAATAAACAGAGCAGTGACAACCTAGCTGGGATAAAGGAGAGATGGAAGGGGTGGTTCTGTATCCCAGTGCAGCTCCATGGGGCATCCAGCCCCAGAGCTCACAGCTGCTGCCTCTGCCCTAGAATCCTGGGATCATGGAATCACAGTGGTGATGTGGGCTGTCATTCCCAGGTGGGATTTTCAGTGGAGGCGCTCTGGGACAGGCATGGCCTCTTTCCAGACGGATGTGGATGAGGTGAAGCTCAGGTGGAGGGTGGCAAGTGGCAAGCCAGGCCCTCTCCTCTTCCCTCTCTTCCCTGTCTTCTTTCCTGATCTTTTCTCTCTCCTCTTCCCTTGCCTTTTCCCTCACCTCTTCCCTCTCCTCTGCCCTTGCCTTTTCTCTTGCCTCTTTCCTCACCTCTTCTCTCTCCTCTTCCTTCTCCTCTTCCCTCACCTCTTCCCTCTCCTTTAGGACCCACTCTTGCCATGGAAAAGCGCTTCCCCTCCGATCCTGGGGTACTGTCAGCACACCCCGAGCTGCTCCGCACGTTTTAAATAACATTTCACTGAGCCGGGTGTGTGGTACAGAAACCACAAGTGTGAGGATTCCACAGTCCATAAATATAAAGGAGTGTACAGAGAGAGAGGAGACTCCGGAGGGGGAGCACAACCAGCAGTGGGATCACACCTCGAATCCAGTGTATTGCAATCCGTGTAAACCACAAAGTGCAAAGGAGGTACCATAAACACAAGTCAGGCAGCACAGAGCTCCGGGAAGCCTTTTCCAGGTTTTGGTGTGCCAGGAGCTGAGGCAGGAGGTGGCTTTAGGTCTCCAAAACTCCTGGCTCCTTTTCCCAGGTGCAGAAGGCCTGGCACTGGATTGTGTTACTAAAGCATTCCAGCCCCGCTCCCACTCACAGAAATCTCTGCTTCCCTGAAAAATTCAAACCACTTCTTTTTATTTCTCCTCTTCCCTTCCCCCTCCCCTGCCTGGGCTCTGCCATGGGCCAGGTGGGTTTGTAGCCCATTAGCCAAGGTGCCGGTACAGAGGCAAATTCCACAAGGCAAATTCCACATCTCCCTTCCTAAGGAACCAAGTCTGATGATGCCAGGAACCTCCCAGGGCTCCTGGACCTCTGCTGTGCTCAGGACAGGGTGACAGAGCCACAACCTGCAGCCCTTCAGGGCACCCTGTGACACCCCCTGACACAGGTTCCCCAAGGAAGCTGTGGCTGCCCCATCCCTGGAAATGTCCAAGGCCAGGCTGGACGGAGCTTGGAGCAATCTGGGATAGTGGAAGATGTCCCTGGGCATGGCAGGAGTAGGACTGGATGGGATTTAAGATCCCTTCCAACCCAGGACATTCCCTGATATTCAGGCCCCGACAGCTTCTGAGACCTCACCCCTCTCCTTGCCCTCACCCCTCTCCTTGCCCTCCACCTCTCCCATCCCCTCCCCCGTGTCCTCCACGATCCTCTCCAGAAAGGTGCTGTGCAGATTTTCCTGCAGCGCTATTAAGTTCTTGCAGTTTCCCTGTGGATCCTATTAGCCAAAGAATTTGCTCCTTTTCCAGAGTTCTTTTCTACTCTTTTAAATGAAAACACTTCAAAATATGTCTATGTACACCTTGGCTTGGAGATGGAATTTCAGAGCTGAGGCAGTGCATGCACATTTCTGCCTCTTTCTACCTCAAACGTTTCCTTATATCCATAGATGTATGAAAAACCCATTAGAGAATTGGATTCCCTCAGAGCACGGGGTTCCCTGAGCAGGCTGCAGCTCTTTCCCAGCTCCAGGAGCCTGGGTTCCTGCTGATCCTGCCACCCCTGGTATTTCTCCCCAGTCCTGGGTGTGCAGCCCTGCCTGGCACCGCTCCTTCCCCAGCTGAGGGGCCAAACACACCGGGATCTAAAGCATGGACAGATTTATTTCCGTGGCTCCAAGCTCAGCCCTCGTGGGGGGCTCTCAGTGAGGTTGGATGAGCTCCATACAGACCCCGACATCCTCCTGTCATGTGCCCAGAGCTGTGATCCAGGCCCTGTCCCATCGTCACAGGATCCCAGGCTGGTTTGGGATGGAAGAGACGTTAAAGCTCATCTCCCTCCACCCCCTGCCATGGGCAGGGACACTTCCACTATCCCAGGCTGCTCTAAGCCCCATCCAGCCTGGCCTTGGACACTTCCAGGGATCCAGGGGCAGCCACAGCTTCTCTGGACAACCTGTGCCACGGCCTCAGCACCCTCACAGGGCAGAATTCCTTCCCCAAATCCCCTCTAACCCTGCCCTCTTGCAGTGAGAAGCCATTCCCTCCTCCAGCCCCGTGTCGTTACACCATCTCTCCCCATCGCAAGTCCTTCCTCACGCAACACCTCATGGGTGTCCCCATCCCTCGTGTCCCACCTCCTCCATGCCCCTTCCCCTCTCCTCCTCCTCCCTTCCCGCACTCCCGAGGCTCCGTGGATCGGGCTGTGCCTGCAGGCTGCCTGCTGCTGCCTGTCCCCGGCAAGAAAGCTCTGCCTGTGGTGCCTCACAAAGCTCCCTTTGAGCCCCGAGTGGCGGCGGGGGGAGGCCCTTGTGGCTGGGGCTGGCGAGTGGCTGCAGAAGGACTTTGTGAGAGGCACTCGCGGTGCCAGGAATCTCATTACAGCCCCTGATTGACGGCCCCGTAAGGATGGTCCCCAAACAGCCACCCAGACACCGCACGCCGGGAGCTCGGAGCAGAGGGAGCTGCTCCGAGGGGCTGGAGGAGACCTCGGGAGCTCCCAGAATCCCAAACTTCTCAAGGTTTGGGCAGGAGCCCACTCCCAGGTTTTGTGCAGGCTGGGAAAGCAGGAAAGCAGGAGCTGAGCCAAGGCAGAGCCCAGCTCATCCCCAACACTCCCCTCGGTCTCTCCGTCCTGACTGAAGGAATTTCCATCCGGCCAAGAGCTCGAGTGTGGAATTGCTCTCCCAGCCTGGCTGGGCCCACTAAGGGTTAATGTCGGGGCCAGGCAGAGAATCCATCTCCATTTCAATGCTTCGTTAAGAGTTTTGTGGTGAAACAAAGCAAAGCCATCCAAGTTTGGTGACAATTTTCCCACAGTCATCCGCGGCTCTGATTCATTTTCAGCCCCAGATTGGAGTGGTAATGGCCCGACCACAGAACATTTCCTGGGGATTAATCACGGCTGGGAAAGGGCTGCAGCTCCGAAGTGCGCTCCAGGTGTCCCCGGACTGTCCTTCTGTGTCAGGAATTAGCGGCTGCTGAGGTCACTCCCGCTCCGCCGCCGCTGGTGCAGTTATAACCCAATTCCTGCTAATTACCAGCAGCTTCAGACATCAAGGTGCCGTGAGCTCGCAGCAGAGCCCAGCTCCTGCCCTCCTGTCATTCCCAGCCAGCTTGGCACTGGATTCCAGGGCATTGGCAGGCATGGAGATCCATGGGGAATCTCTTAGGTGCTTCCCTGCGGTCCCTCTCTTGGTGCTTTGTGACACTTGGGCTCTCAGGTGACGGATGGATGGATGGATGGATGGATGGATGGATGGATGGATGGATGGATGGATCAGACTTCTCTCTTCCCAAAGCCTGCAGAACATCCCCAGGTTTCGGACACCCCACTTTCAGGGAGCGAGTCAAGCCTGAAAAAGCAATTCCCACGACCTCATTCAAGCAAAAGCCTTTTTTCCATGCACGACCAAGAAATTCCTGGTCGGAGCTGGCATGGGAAGGGCTGGCTCCAAGGGCTGGCTCCCGGTCACCGAGCTGGATGTGGGGCCCCGTTTTCCACTGTTTCTCCAGCTCAGGGAAATATTCATCCAGGTTCCACCCAGTTCCTAATGGGAAGAGCAGCCTCTGGCACAGGAGCTGCCCCTCACTCCCGGGAGCTGTGGGACCCCTCGCTGGGCACTGCAGCCACCTCCTCACCCATGGGGTGCTCCGAGGTCATGGGGAAGGGGTGGGTTCTCCACACCTTTCCTGCCTGCAGCTGGATGCAACGGGAAAAACGTCCCAGGAAAGGGACCCCACGGGGTAATCCTGAACTCCTTCGGATAGAAACGTAAATGCCGCGGGAAAAGAGAATTTGTGCCTGTCCCAGCTGAGCACCAGCACTGGCACAAACACCAGAACCAGCGCCAGCGCTGGCATCGGTACCAACACCAGCACCAGGACCAGCATCAGAGTCACCACCAGCACCAGAACGACCACCAGCACCAGAATCGGCACCAGAACCACCACCAGCACCAGCACCAGCACCAGCACCAGCACCAACACCAGGTCCAGCGCCAGCACAGAATGAGAACCAGAACCAGCATCAGAACCAACGCCGGCATCAGCTTCAGAACCAGCTGCAGAACGAGCTCCAGCCCTGCTCCGTGGCCACAGCTGGCCCTGGCAGGGGGTGCCACTGCTGTCCCCATTCCCCTGCCACATGTCTGCCACTGGCTGCCGGATGCAGCCAAATTCCCAAGCCCGGCTCTGCAAAGGAGCTGGAGAGCGGGGAGCTGGCACATCCCCAGCCTCCAGCCCTGCCTGGGCGCTGCGGCTGCACAGTGAGGAGGTTTGGGGCTCTAATCGCTGTTTGCTGCCGTGTTTTGTACAAGAATTAAACACCTGCCTTTTGAAGGCTCCTTCTCATTGCTGGGAACATTCCCCGGTGCTGTGTCCCTCTTTAATTTCCTCCGGCAGCGCTGCCTCCCATCACCCTTCCCGTTTCCACGGCATCGCAGCACACCGGTACCTGCATCCACCTCTTGTGCCGGGGCTTTGAAGTTGAAATTTCATCTCCCTGCATGATCAAATCTTTGATTTCTGATTAAAGCTGTCAAAGAAACAGTTTCCTGCCTGCCGAAAATTCAGATTTCAAATAAAATAAAAAGACAAAATCTGCATTGGACTTAAACATAAAAATACCTTTTCCATGGAGCTAAGAAAGGAAAACAGCGTCAGCACAGGTTGGTCCCAGCGTTTTATCTCGGCTGCAGCCTTTGCTTTCCCTCCTTCCACTTCTTTTGTTATGATTGGCATATTTTTGGAAATATGAGCCCGTGTTAAGTGAGAAGACAAGGAAATTTTCACTTGCAGAGTAGCAAAACAAAATCTTCCTAAAAAAATTTATAGGCAAGGTTGGGGTTTTTGTCTTTCTCCCCAGCTTCTGGAATTGAAATTGTCCCATCAAAACCCATCCTAAGGAATGAGTGAGTAAACAAATAAATAAATAAATGTTCCTGTTTGCTCAAGCAAGAACAAGGATGATTATTAAATTCCCAGATAACATCCCATCCCCTGGGATCTCCCTGATGGACACCTCGGCAGACGTTCCCCTCCCGCCTGGCACATCCTTCCCAGCACAAACAATGGGCCCAAAAGGGAAAGAGGGAAAAGGCCAAATTCAAAAATCCAGCTGGGAGCTTAAACAAGAGGCCTGACGCTGTCAGCACGGCCCAGATGGAAAAAATAGCTCTTTTCCATGGCATGGGGATGTGTTCCTTCATCAGGAGGCTGCACACACGTGGGAAGTGAATGTGTGGAGAGAAGCACTTGGGTAACAGATCCCGCTGTGCCAGAGAGGGTCCTGATTGGGAAGATTGGGGAATCCAGTGCTGGGATTTTAAGGATTGTTGCTTCCCATGGCTTAAATCTGTGGTGTGGGTGCAGCCAGCCCAGGCAGGAATATTTGCAGCCAGCCCTGGTACGGGAATGAGGAGGACGAATCCAGGGATTTGAGGGATAAGTGCTTGTCAGGGGGGTCGAAGAGAGGGGGATTTTCAAATGATGCTTGGCACAGGCAGCTGTGGGAGTTATGGGATGGGGATGGGAGGGGATGGGATGGGATGGGGATGGGTGGCTCTGGCGCTGGCAGTGCTGGCTCCGTGAGCAGAGGGGCTGTCACTGCTCCCTCGGGACATTCTGCTGGCCCCGCACTGTCCTGGGTCACAGGGACAGCCTGGCAAAGCCAATCCTCTGTCCCCAGCAGCCACCACTGAGTGAGGGGAGGAAAGCAAAGGAAAACCCAAAGGCATCCAGACACTCCAGATCTGCGGGGTGAAGCGGGTGAGAAATCCTCTCCCAGTCTTTGGGTGTAGAACTGGGACACAAACCCTTTCTCCAGTCTTTGGGAGTAGAACTGGCAGACGAACCCTTCCTCCAAATCTTTGGGGGTAGAACTGGGACACAAACCCTTTCTCCAAATCTTTGGGGGTAGAACTGGGACACAAACCCTTTCTCCAAATCTTTGGGGGTAGAATTGGGACACAAACCCTCTCCCCACCCTCGGCACCCTCCCCACGTCCCCCGTTCCCGCCAGGCTCTGTGACCCAGGTGCCCACGGGGCTGCGTTCTCAACTCCTGGGTTTAATCTCCACATTTATGGGCCATGTGCATTTATTTAACAGGTCTGGCCCGAGCAGCAGCATGTGCCAAGAAGGAACAATCATCCCTCATTTCCCAGCTGTGACATCATCAGCTCATATTTCACGGATATGATGTCACTGCTGCGCAATAGGACTCGGGATTTTCAAAAGGTTTTTATTAATGCTGAGGTTTTTTTGGGTGGGATTTTTTTTTTTCCTCTGGTCTGGCCAGAACATCTGGAGCCGGGAAACTTCAGAGTCCGGAATATTCACGAGTTGGAGCAGACAGAATTCCAACCCGCAGGATTTCTGGGAGTGAAGGAGGACAGATAACAATGTGGGGATCCAGGAGTCACAACCAACTGTGGAAAAATCAATGAGCAGTGGGAAGGGGGGTGAAGTAGGAGGCATGGGGGGCTGGGGACGTGTCTTCACCATCCATGAGCAGGTTGGGGACACCAGGCTGGAGAGGGGACACCACAGAGCCACACCTGGGGTGGTGGCAGAGAAGGAGTGACACCTCCAGGGTGGAGAGAGGTCCATCCCTCTGCTTTTCCAGAATAAAGGAATTTTTACAGCCTCACAGAAACCCTGGGAAGCTGGGAAGGAGGGAGGGGAGAGGATTCTGGGGGAGAGGGTCTGCTGGGCAGGCAGCAGGAATTGGGGAGGGGGGGACGGAAGCCTTGGGAAGGTGCAGCAGGAATTGGGAGGTGGGACAGAAGCCTTGGGAAGGTGCAGC